>CANNZV010004430.1:0-41132 GCA_947561585.1 Caprella mutica | reverse complement strand
ATTGAGGTGCCACATACAGATAGGCTAGTAATAAATTAATCTACAAATTTTTTCGGGTTTTATGATAAAAAAAACATGAATAGTACTGATTCACCACATGATTCCAATTCACATAGTTACATACGAGATGACACAAACGGTCTAAAACAAGATTAAGCAGAATAAGTGATAATTAAAATCATTTATAGAATGATTAATGATCAATTACTAAAAAGAAACAAGGATTGTTAGGTGCAGCTCCACTTCATGAATAACTGACTTTTATAAAATCGAAAACTGTGCAATTTTATAATTAGAGCAATTTTGTTCATTCGAGCAATTGTTCATTCGAGCAATTGTCTTTCGAGCAATTGTTCATTCGAGCAATTGTTTTTCGAGCAATTGTTCATTCGAGCAATTGTTCATTTGAGCAATTGTTCATTCGAGCAATTGTTCATTCGAGCAATTTACCGGCTACCATAATATATGTATGTTATTGGGCATACCGCCCCCCTCATCCTCCCTGCCAGGTCATTAAACAATCATGAAGTGTGCAGTACAACAAACTAGCGGATACAACAATTTACATAACTCCCATTAATGTTGAGAGGTCCAATATAATCTTCATTTCTGTTAATGTCCCCCTTACGAAAATTCATTAATGAAATATATTACCGAATCTTATGAACACCAATCACTCGTAAAGTGCGCAACTAATATCACACTAAGTAACTACTGTTAGACTCATACTATCTCACAGTTACTGAGCACTGTGAGTGTCACAGAGCACTGTGAGTGTCACAGAGCACTGTGAGTGTCACAGAGCACTGTGAGTGTCACAGAGCACTGTGAGTGTCACAGAGCACTGTGAGTGTCACAGAGCACTGTGAGTGTCACAGAGCACTGTGAGTGTCACAGAGCACTGTGAGTGTCACAGAGCACTGTGAGTGTCACAGAGCACTGTGAGTGTCACAGAGCACTGTGAGTGTTACAGAGCACTGTGAGTGTTACAGAGCACTGTGAGTGTTACCTTAGAAGGTGCGGGTGTGTTCATATCTCTGGCCAGTTTGCTGTACTCCACATCCATGGAGCGGATGAAAGGACTTCTCAGCATCTTAGCCACAGCGTCACCGTCTTGCTCATCAAACGCATCTAACAGTCGCGTGAGCATGTCTACCTGCAGAGATGAACATGAAGAGTTATACTTATTATCTATCGATGCTTTACAACAACAGCAGCAACTGAAATGATTCAGTCGTTAATCACTAATAAGTTAACATTTCTTTGTCAAACTTTTTTAAAAAGTCAATAAAAATTTAATGTCGAATTTTGATGTATAGAGAGGCATAGCTATTTGTTCTCTAACATTCTGTGGGAGGATAATTTTACATCAAGAAGCTGTGTGACCAATTCTAATGCGACGCACAAGACCATGAAGAGCTGAGAGATATGGTAGCTACATGGAAAATTGCCAGTCACTTACTGGCAATTTAGCTAGTTACTGATTCTTCTGAAATACTATTTTGTTATGTAGCTAGATAAAGTCAGTGACTTTTCTGCATCCATTAGTATTGCCACCTAACTGTTAGATGACTTTGTTCATGGAACAACTTTATTTTCTGGTAGCTTCTTCGAGCTCCTTGTCTTTAATTTCCTTTTGACGTCAGCAAAATAGCCTTTGGTTACGAACCAAACGTTAAACCCTGTGTACTGATTTGTGATTCCTAGCTAATTCTCACAATTATATAATTTTAAATTATACAATAAATTAAGTGTATGCACATATGTATGTTCAATATTTATTATACATTTTTATCCTCCATGTCATTAGGTACCACCTTCATTTTTACAATTTCCATTTATATGAAAAAAGTATTAATTTATATGCAATACAATTCGATCGAGTGAAATTGTGAGAGAATTAGGTAGCTAATAGCAGTTTAATAATCATAGATGTTGGGTTGCAAATTCTGATTGTTTACAAACATCGATCGAAGTTGTTTTATAATGAGTACAAGCGAATATTAAGCTTGAACTGAATATTCCTCTTTAGATTAGCAGTTCGACAAGAAATGCCCTTCACTCACCTCCTGTGGTTCGCAGTACTCCCCGTACTCTCTGAATGCTTTCTGTGCCGCTACTGTGTCCCCTTTAGCCAACTGCACCAACACCAGCGCAACACACTCCCGCCCAATGGGAGCTGAAAAAGGACACTGTGAGCTCTAAACTTTAGCTGTAGCTACAGCTATAATATATACTAGCTGGTTTAAGTGGAGATTCCACAGAATTAGAAAAACAACAAAGAGGTTTTGGTCCAATCAACAAAAATGAACGTGTCAGTCGGTGAAACAGTTTAATCATGGAGAGTAAATTCAATGTAATAAATTATTGAAGTAGCTACAGTTTATTTCATCCATTGGATATTATCACCATACAACATTTTACCTAAACTAACTAAGTTATATTTTAGCTCAACACTTTACATACACTTACCCCACCTTCACTTCCCCCAATGTGATTTATTTAATTTAATACATTTCTTTTCATTTTAATAAGATTCAATATTAAATATTTAGATTGTAAATCTGTATTTATGAAACAGACTGAACAAATAGTCAATCAGATCAATCTATGCTAATAATTTCCCTCGTGTGTTTATTTTTTTTCTTTTGGTGTTCGCTTTTAAACTATGGGTATTAAACATGAAGAATCAAAGCTTTTTTTCGGTGGAGTCGGAGTCAGGAGTAGAAAATTTGTACCGACTCCGACTCCAAGCTATAGATTATAAGTCACAAAAATTTAGATCCATTCCATTTGTTGTTCATCATGTTAAATATCTCATAAGAACTAATAACTGCTCACAGATATGAATTGAATCAATATTCATAGTATAAACACTCAATATTACTTAGCTATAAAGATACTGTAAAACTGTTTGTTGGAGTCGAAGTCGTGGAGTCGGTGAAATTCTTTATAATGGAGTCTGAGTCTAACATTTTAGCTATGTATCAACTTTGAAGCCCTGGTGACTATGATACGCACGGGAATATATTGACTTGGTATTTAAATTCCTATGTTTTTATTCAATTTTTAAATGCATTTTATCTATAAAACTAGTGTATTTGCCCATTAAAAATAATGAGTTTCCAATAGTCTTTCATCACCCGTTGTTAAGTTATTTTTTAGTAAATTAAAATAAAATTCATTTTTCTGCATAAACTGATACTTTTTCGTAGATAAAAACATTTTAAAAATAGATTAAAAACAGAAGAATTTAAATACCAAGTCAATATATTCCCGTGCGTATCATAGTTACATTATTCATTATTAATACCCGTCATGTAGAAGCGGACACCAAATAAATAAACACACTACGGAAATTATTAGTATAGATTGATTATGACCTATTATTTTTAACGGGAAAGTGCACTAGTATTAAATAAATTCAAAATTTTTATATATAAAATGTAGCTAGCTAATATTCTCATAAAACTTTTATCAATGTTACGGATTTTACTGAAATATGCACCTACAGGGCAATCTCGTGCGGCTCTCATATGTAATTCTCTGGCCACACTTGCTATACAGGGTGACCCACAAAAAAGTCTACCCATGTTTGAATTAATATAAATATCGTATTTATAAGTAGTCAAAAAATGAGTTGAAGTGAATTAAATTATTTTCATGTATCTATCCATTCTACCACCGTCATTACTCAAGATTGTACGTGTGATATATTTATATTAATTCAAACTTGGGTATATACACTTTTTTGTGGGTCTTTTTATTTTAATTTAACGGACCCCTTCACACTTGCGACTTTTTTTACCAGCATTTCTTCTAAGGCAAATGTGAACACCTCCGTTAAAATCAATTGCAGCTAAACATTTTGCCATGAACATTTTTTTAAAGGAGGTGTTGAGAAACGCAGGTGTGGAGAGGACCTTGCTCCCTTGAAATGACACCAGATTGCCAGTTAAGTGACACCAAAATAAGGAACTAACTGTCCTGCAAGACGCGATATTGTTTTGGCCACTGACTCTCCATTTGACACACACGCTATCGTATCAATATAGAGATTGTGACGGTGGTAGTAGGGATACATGAAAGGAATCTAATTTTTTTACTTTGCTTTAAATCTCTACTTATAAATACAATATTTAGAATAATTTAAGATTACTGTAAAATAAATAGGAGACATACAGTAACAGGCACGCATCATATTAATATATAGATAACAAACTAACTAGCTAGTTGAAATAATTGACACAAGCTATCACTATTACCTCCAATCTAAAGTTTACCGGAACAGCTATAAGCAATATAAATAACTAGGTACATATCATCAGAGTAATCTACTCAATGAATGTAGCTAGCTAGCTAGATTAGCTATTTTCTCTGTAACAGGCAGATGTTTTCTCACCCATGTATTCCCCGTCTTTGAAGAATGAGATGTTAGTTTTGATGTTCTCCGCAGCTTCAGGCAACATGTGGAGTCTGACAGTCAGGCGGCATAACTTGGTCTGAAACTCTGCGGCTCTGCGCGGTGTACCTTCACACTGTTAAATTGATTTAGGGAGTAAGTCTTCTTGACTTGGAGAGATACAAAGATGAAATTAGGGACCAGCTGAGTAATTTAGTGGGGGTTTAACGTCTGTTTCGGAACTGAAGGCCATATCGCTGATGTCAAAAGGAAATTAAGTACAAGGAACTCGAAGAAGCAGTCAGTAAGAAAAGTGGCTCCATGATCAAGGTCATCAACCACTTAACAGCAACAGTGCTCATGGATGCAGAGAATCTACTTTGTGAATACAGTCACTTACCAAGGAATGTGACAAAAAAGGACACAAGCACTGGTGACTGCACTCACGGATGGATGAGGAAAATGAAGAGGTGATAGTAAATAGAGCCTACAAGTCAACCTAACACAAAATCTAAGACCTCGTAGTTGAAGACTAGCTATAACCACAGCACTATCCTCTAAAACTGCAAGTAGCATCATTTAAAAAATGATAAACAGGGCAAAAATGAAAAAAAGATAACACATAGTTAATTCAAATTACAACAGTTAAGGGCCCAAGGGACGCCACCCCTTCTCTTCAATTCACAACAGACAGCTTCAGGATAGAGCCCCTGAATCTCCCTTGAGTAAAACAATTAGCTAGCTACTAGCTATAGGCACAATTAGAAAGATATGTAGGATAATTTTGAATCAAAGGATAGCTATAAAGACTATCTATAGAGCCTAAGAGAGTTGATAATCTATTTAACTAACCAGAGCAATGTCCACTGCCTGTTTATACAAGTCCATGGCTCTTTGGGGTCTGGTGCCCTCTATTATTTTAGCTGCTTTGTCAAGCATAGCAGCGGCAGTGTCAACTGTTCCGTGATCTCTGTACAGCTTGCATGACCTCTCCGCAAACTGAGCCACCATGTCAAACTCCCCCATCTCCTTGCTGATGATGGCCGCATGTTCCAAAGCTCTGCGTACGAAGGAACAAAGTTAGAGCTGTGCAAGTCTAAGGTTAGATACGAGTTACTGAATGTTTACACTTATTCCATCATCCATGAGAAGAGTAAATTAAAATTGCAGTTATGATAGGTATATATTTATATTTAATTATGATATATATTTTGCATCCATGATGCCTGGATACCGTTTCAAAAATGTGAAATCGTGTAGCTAGCTCATAATTCACCCGAAATTAAATGACCACAATGACATAAAAAACAAGAATATAATAGTAGCTACTTTGGTATGTATGTACAATTACTAACACCTCTGTTGTGAATACTTACTTGGCAGAAGCAAAGTAACTGCAAGAGACACAAAATGTTAAGGAAAATAGTCTTATAAACTCTTAAAGGCCGTACACACATAGGGTTTTCAAAGTAGTGTACGGCCCTTTAGTATAGGTAATAGCATTTAATTAGCTACTGTGACGCAGAGTGTAAAGGATACGATTTGCTGATGAGGTAATTGTCAGAGGCTTTGACGTAACACTGCACACACTGGGGATGTTGTCGTGCAGTTTTGTAACACAGAGCTGAAAAGGAAGTTCACTACCGTTAGTTACAAGTAGGTTATGAATGTATGGTTATTTCAAAGCTATTAGCTATGTTACACGGTAGCTATAGCTAGTTGGTTTACAATAGGACAAGGGGTGTACCAATGCCAAAATTAGTACCGATACCGATAGCTACTTACTAGCTAATCAGTTGATACAGATACCTATGAAAACAGCTGATAGTAAAAAGTACTAATATCATAATTATTTCTGATCCAATACTTGGTAGCTACTGGTAATCTGCCGATATCTATAGCTAAAAATCACAGCTACTTCGATACTGATACCTAAAAAATGGCCGAAATAGCTAATGAGTACCAGTACAGCCGTAAATAGGACCACTTCTAACCTGCTTTGTTGTATTCATCTGCAGCCAAATCGTAATCTGGATTCCATTTCATGAAGCCAGTCTTCAGACTGAAAATAAAATAATTAGTTATCTATTAGAAATCATATGTAGCTATCTATTAAAGCTAATAATTGAATAGCTAAATACTAGCTACCACACTGATTGTAATGTAACTAGCAAACCAATTAGCAAATGATTTAGCTACAAACAAATTACTAAAGTAAATAAAGTTGATAAATTATTATATTCAATTATTTTCAGTTGGCTAGCTAGTAGTCAATTCATCAGCTAGCTATACAGGGTCGTGCAGCTAAATTGGGACTAACTTTAACAGCACATATCTTCCGTAATTTCAAACCTATGACTGAATTCTTTTATACAGACAATCTTTAGGCCTTTTGCTATAATATTTCAGATTAAGATCTAGCATATTTCGCTAAAATATGACTAAATTAGTGCAAAGAACGACCATATGTGAAATGAGACGCGCCAGGAACTCTGTTTCAGACATTATTAAGAGCTCTGGCTATGCGAAATCGACTGTTTATCGAGTTGTTGCTGCTTTTGATGCCGAAGGTAAGGTTCAGAGAAGTCGACACAGTCCCCGCAGTGATCGAAAGAGAACCAAAACATTCCTTGCTGGGCTGAAAAGGACGTTGAAGTCAGACCCAAGCCAGCCGATGTCAAAACTGGCACAAAAGCGCAGCGTGAGTCGTAGCACCATCAGCTGGACAGTCAAGGAAGACCTTGGTATGAAGTCATACGTAAGGAGAGTCCGTAACCTCCTAACTACCCGTTCCAGAGCCCTCAGAGCTGAAAGATGCCCAAAGCTTCTGAACCACAAAAGAGGACATGTCCGCATTTTTGTTGACGAGAAAAAGTTTGTTGTTGATGAGGTTGCAAATCGGCAGAACACTCGGGTAGTTGCCTCCGATCGTTCAGAAGTTTCTCCTGTGATGCAGAGTAAAAATCCCGCTTCTGTGATAGTTTTTGCAGCTGTCGCAAGTGATGGTAAGGTGATGCCTCCTCATTTCATCGAAGCGGGCCTTAAAATCAACACAGCGGAGTACTTGAAAATTCTGAAAGATGTTTTGATGCCGTGGATACGTAGGAACTACGACCTCTTCAAAGTGATGCTCATTCAAGACTCTGCGCCCGCGCATGGAGCAAAGAAAGTTCAGGATTTCCTGAAGGAGAATCTTCCTTTGATGGTCCCGAAGGATATTTGGCCCAGCAGCTCCTCAGATCCGAATGTTTGTGACTATTGGCTGTTTGGAGTCATTGAGGGAGAGTCTAACGTAACTTCACATCCAAGTGTCAACTCTCTGAAGGCCGCCATTCGTCGGGCATTTCGTAATCTTGACCCCGAGGATGTAAAAAGGAGTTGTTCACGGTTTCGCTCGAGAATCTCCCAAATTATTGACCCAAAGAGTAGTCACATGAATGATTTTGTTCTGTAGACAATAACAAACAAATAAATACAAGTAAAAATTACATTTAATCATTATTTTCCTTTCAAAATAACGAATTTAAAAAAAGTTATGTTAGTCCCAATTTAGCTGCACGACCCTGTATAAAAAAAAGGACCAATAAACATGGTAAATTAATAAATGAATGCCGCCTAAAATATTACCTTCTGCATTCTGCGAAGGTAATAAACTAAAAAGAACGAGCAACAATTAAGAAAATTAGTTAGTTAAATCAGTAGCTATTCTGAATGCTATGTTAAAACAGGTAAATTGCGGCACACTAACTAACTAGGGCCCCAAACCACAGAGCCAAAAATCATAGCTTAAAAACATTCATAAAATTAATAGATTGTAGCTAACATGCAATGCAATTCTTTGGATATGAAACATTTCAATATATAATTTTAAAGTAAAATTTAGTGACTCTTAGGAGAGAAAAGTTGCTTAAAGTTAAAGGGCCGCAATTTTACCTGCGTTGCCCAGGCAGGCTAGCATTGGATATGGGAAAATATATTTAGAGTTCCAATATAGCTTAAGTCTGTTCCATATCAGATCTGATAAAATTGGACAGCTTGCATAAGAAGCCAAAATAAAAACATTAGCTATCATGAATAACAAAATATTGAAACATGCTTCAATATAAGATATAGAGTCTAGGGTAAGATTTAGCAAACATAGGGAATTTCACATGCAACAAACATAGTTTCACAAAAACCTAAATTGTCAGTAACTATTTTTAAAGTTTTAGAAAGACTCCAACCTAGATAATAAACATAACTAGATAAAATTAAACATAACAGACCTCAGTAGTTACGTAGGTACCTATTATAATATCATTAATCATTAATTAATTTTTCCCACTAACCCCTCTGTTAGGAATGTAAGTACTTCTGAATATCTGGGTAAGAGTCCTTTTAAAACCTTAAAAGTTATCTTTTTGAAAACTGATCAGTTTAGATAATTTAGGTTTTCGTGAACAATGTTTGTTTTGTATGAAATTCTCTATGAATAATAACTATATGTCAAAGTTTATCCTAGATTAATAATTCAAGATCTCCATAATGAGACAGTTTTGGAAATTTTGTCATCCACAAAAAATTATTTTGGGTTTCTATCCAGCCTGTCTAATTTAATAAGATCTGGAACACCCTGTAGCTGTAGCTACCAAACAAAATACTGATGATAAGGTGATATAGTTTCTAAATTAATTCATTTTAGATGCTGGACTGAAGTTCTTAATCATATAGCTAGCAGAATTTACCATTTTTCTGCCTCTTTAATGTGTGCCAGCGCCTCTTCTATTTTCTTGGTAGCAGCCATCCTTTAGATAGAGTGACGGACAGACAGACAGATGGCTAGTTATTATTCTAGGAGAAAATAAAGAGATTATTTAACATAATTAGTAGTTAATACAATCAGCTTATCTGGTCCATATTGAACCAAGAGGTTAGAGCTCTATGTTCTGATTTCTGTGATAACTGACATCCTATTTAGACTCGATATAAAATTTCAGCACTCAGCAAATATGTACCTTCTCAGAGCACCAAAACTAACCCCAGTCTGGAATGTCCTATCGCAACTCTAATTACTCTATATCTTGAAAACAAAGTGTTTCTACAACAAATGGCATTATAGTTAGCAGAATATGGAACATTTTCCAAGACTCTCGGAGGCAAATCTGAGCCCAATTTTAGAAATTTTCAATTTCTGTGGGAGATCATGATTTATTTCCTATGTTACCATTAATTTAGCTGTGTGAGATTCTGAATCTGCTACTGAGAGTCAGAGAGTAACTCTCTCAAATTAAAATCTATGCAGGGCAAGAGGCACAATATCATTTGCAGACTATTTGGATGCAGAGTGGGTGTAAATCTCGGTTCATCCAGTCTGCAAACTACGTCCATGTCGACCAGATTGCAGGGACTGGTACAGTGTTCTCGCAAGAAATCATCCATTTTGGCTTCTATTCTCAGTAAAATACATGTAAATATTGGAGGAAATTAAGGATAGTTCGCACGGAAAATGTTAAAATGTCCCACATTCTGCAGACTGGTATGTAGCCGAAGAACTTATCCCGATCTGCAAAGAATGCACAATCAACCTCCAGATATTTAATTTATGGGCCAATTTCTCTCCAAAATTGCCAAAAATCTCAAAATACTCTCCAATAATTAGCTACATGTAAACATAGGAATTAATTGGAAAATTGTTGCCAGATAATTCAGTAGACTAATTTCAAGTACTCAATAGTCACCAGATAATCTTCACAACTTTTGCAGACTGGATCTAATCATCCTTGGTGACACAAGTCTGCAATTTGCAAAGCAGTGAGCTAGACTGTATTTCAAATTTATCTCCTTTTAAAATAATATTCTGGCAAAGTCGGTAGATTTTTAGCTATTTATTCCCATGTTACCATTAACTTTTGGTGGAAAAATGGGTAAATGATGGAGGATCAGCCAAATTACTGGAAATTTATGGTGGATTTTTTCAGCCTTTTCAAAGTCAGTGTAATTTTGTGCACCAAATACAGACAGTAACAGACTTGTCCAGTGTATAGCATGCAGAGTTAAATTTCTTCAAATATTATGATATATATAACTCATTTTTACATAGTTAAAAGAAATAATGTGTAGTTTCAACAGAGTTGTCTTTAGGATGAGTTCTCACATAGTTGATATTGAATCTTAAACAGTTACTAGTGGATCAGAAGAAAGTTATTTTTCCACCCTGGCTTGCCCTCATCAATGACACCGAAGATTTTTGATCACATATTTCACTGCCAGCCTGCAGAATATGGCATGAGCCATGAGAGATATTTGGGATATTCTCTCCGAACAATTTTGAAATAATTCCTATATTTACAATTGATGTTCTAAAGTATGGACAAAGTTGCCAGTATATTAGCAACTTTTGAAGGGTGAAATAAGTTTAGAAACCTGGAAATAAGAAATTAATACTCTTAAATACGAAAGTATAAAGTGAAACACATCTGGAAACATTTTGAAGAATTTCGGTCATTTAATAATTTTATTTTTGGAGACGGATCTTAAAATTTTTGGAGACAAATTGTCCTCTAATTTCTAAATAAAATCTTGGAGACAGATTTGACACACTTGTCAGTGTTGTCACTTGAACTTTGGGTAAACCCCTAGTTTAGACTTTAGTTGACAATTCGACAGGGTCAACTAAACAGTCTAAACTAGGAAGCGGGTATATAACATAAAGGGATATTAATATTTAAATCATATTTTATATATATTTATTGAGATCCAGTATGCAGAATATGGGACATTTTTACCATTTTCTGTGCAAACAATCCTTAATTTACGGTTATTTACCCCTATAAGTATTTACATGTATTATACTGAGAACAAAAGCCATAATAGATGATTTTTTTGAGAACACTTTACCAGTCCCTGCAGTCGTCTGGATTCAGATTTTTCTTGAATAGTTGAATGGGAGATGGAAAATATTTTAAAAGTTCATATTTTTTTCAATCATAAGACATTCTCTTGAAGAGTTGATCAGTATTATAGATACATTCAAATAATATTTTATTTTATTTAAATTTCAATTGTAAAATTCATAATAGCATAATAGTTATTTTACAACTGTCATAGCCAAATATCATAGAATAATTTGAATTCATTTTTTTATTGTCCAACGCTATAATATAGGCCAGTCTGCAGAGCATACATGATCAGTCTCCAGATAATTAATTCTTGGTGCAATTTCTCTCCAAAGATTTCAAAATTTATCGCCAAAATAGCCAAAAATCTCAAAATACTCTCCAATCAATAGTCGCCGGATAAACTTCACAACTTCATGCATCTTTTACAGACTGGAATATAGGAATTACATACCCGCTTCCTAGTTTAGTTGACCCTATCCCAGTCTGTATTTGGTGCACAAAATTCCACTGACATTTTGAAAAAGCTGAAAAAATCCACCATAGTCCATAGAGTTATGATAAACTACTCTAGAGAGAGGAAGTGTTGCAGCGATTGCAGGACGCTAAGAAAGATGGTGTAAAACCTTAGTTTGTTTCAGTTATATCATTTCTCCATTAAATTTTGCTTCACTTATATCATTTCTCCATTAAGCTGACGCTAGATTGCCAGTCATGTGACCCGAAAGACGCGATATTAATTTGGCCACTGACTCACCACTTGGCATAGTCAAATTTATTTTTATAGATGAAATACATTTAAAAATTGAATGAAAACAGGGGAATTTAAATATCAAGTCAATATATTCCCGTGCGTATCATAATTACATTCTTCATGTTAAATACCCGTCGTGTAGAAGCGGACACCAAATAAATAAACAAACGTAAGGAAATTATTAGTATAGACTAGTGTATTTGCCCGATAAAAATAACGGATCTTCCATAGTAATTTATTACCCGTTGTCCAGTCTGCAGAAACTGGTTGAGTGTTCGTAGGATTCAATCTAAAAGCTGAGCGGCGCACCACAGTACGGCGCACCACTTCACATTCTATCCAGTCTGAATTTGGTGCAAAAAATCCCACTGACTCTTTCGAAAAAGCTGAAAAAATCCACCACAACTTTCCAGTAATTTGGCTGATCCACAAACATTTTCCCAATTTATCCACCAAAAATTAATGGTAACATAGGAATAAATAACTAAAAATCTACCTACTTTGCCAGAATCTTATTTTCAAAGGGAAAAAATTCAACCGACATGTCGGTGGAAATTACCACGAAATACAGACTGGCATTCTATTAGATAGGTAATTTGAATACAGATTATTGACAAATGGAGTGAATTTGATAGGTAATTAATGTATCAAATTTATGACTGACGGTACCTGAATCCAATGTTTATACTACACAGTATAATTCTTAGACTTAGATGTTTAATTTGAAATTGAAAATAAAATTCATCATAGAAAACTGTAATTAAAATTTTATGGGGTAACTATTGTAAACTTTCAGTCTGCTGTGCAATTGCCGTGAGTCTGCTGTGCAATTTTCGTGAGTCTAATGTGGAATTGTCGTGAGTCTGCTGTGCAATTGCCGTGAGTCTGCTGTGCAATTGCCGTGAGGCTGCTGTGCAATTACCGTGAGGCTGCTGTGCAATTGCTGTGAGGCTGCTGTGCAATTGCCGTGAGGCTGCTTTCCCAATTGCCGTGAGGCTGCTGTGCAATTGCCGTGAGGCTGCTGTGCAATTGCCGTGAGGATGCTGTGGGATTGCCGTGAGGGCGAGACTGCTGTGGAATTGCCGTGAGGCTGCTGTGGAATTACCGTGATATAGGAGTATCGGGGATGAATATCACAGGTTTATTAATGAATAAGAGCTCTTTAACTTTATTAATAAATGTGCGCAAGTCCACTTGTGAATTAAAATATTCCCAGAGTGTTCTTGCGCATCTAGTGGTTATATCTCAACAATTTATAATTATTATTAGATTCATCTTACATGACGTTAATCTGCAGCATATTATGCGTATCCAATGTAAATTTCAATCAAATTTGAGCAAAATTATCAACACTACAGCATAGTTCGCGGAGATTCGATTCTAGTCCAAAATAATTATTTTGCTATAAAAAACATAGGTCTCTGTTTGAACACTTAGTATCTATACATAATCTCTTATGATTTTCGTGAAATTTATGGACTAGGGGGTTTAAGAGCTGCTCTTTCCAATGGTGCCAGTCTGCAGAATATGGAACATTTTTCCAAGATTCTCTGCGGGAGTTTTTGACTGAATTTTAGAAATTTGAGATCTCTGCGGGAGATCTTGAATTAATTCCTATGTTACCATTAATTTAGCTGCGGGAGATTCTGAATCTGCTACTGAGAGTCAGAGAGACTGAGAGAGAACTGTCTCTCAAATTAAAATCTCTGCGGGAGAAGACACATTCTGCAGACTGGGAATTTATCACGAAATACAGACTGGCCCGGTCCCCGGAATGTTGAAGTGTGCAAGGCAAGGGCACCCGGTTTGATGCTATTTCAAAATTGTTGGCCATTTTGGAGAGAAATTGCATCAAGAATTGAATATCTGGAGTCTGATTGTGCATGCTTTGCAGACTGGATGATTGGATCATTAGTATAGAATTAGATTCTGCAGTTTGAGACTGCAGACACTGAGACAGGAAGGATATCTTTTTCTCATTCTCAGCCAGTCTGAAAAGTACAGCAGGATATGTGGAATGTGGATTAATCCTGCGCCCAAGTCCTATTTAATTCCTATGTTCCCATGTTATTTGCCAAGTAATAAAGCAGGTCCAAACTCGCCATTTTAATGGCGAGTTTGTGACAATTATTTTGAGCCCTACAATTGCTAATGGCGAGTTTTTTCTATTTTTCTCCTATACTACAATGTTATTTTGGAGAGAATTAATGATAATTTGATCATTTTGCCAGTCTGCAGAATATGGAACATTTTTCCAAGACTCTCTGCGGGAGTTTTTGAATGAAATTTTAGAAATTGGAGATCTCTGCGGGAGATTTTCAATTAATTCCTATGTTACCATTAATTTACCTGCGGGAGATTTTGAATCTGCTGCTGATTTTGGAACATTTTGTAAAAAATATTATTAGTAATCAGATATGTACTTGTGGTAATTCTTTCGTCTGAAATAAAACTAACAACCAGAAAAAATAAATTATTTTAATTATGCATTCCTAAAGCATGGAGCAGTGGTCAGCTTGTTAAATATTTGTCAGTTAACGAGTTTAAAAGAGAAGTGAACCTATATAAAATACTAGCAATCATTGTGCGAAAAATCGTTTGTCAGAAATACAGCGAACATCAAGAAAAACTGTACATTTTAATATTATATATAAAATGAATATACATGTTTAGAAACTCTTGAATATTCATTATTTAATTATTACTCCATATTATTGTTTAACTGATAATTGTTTGGTTTGAAATGAATTGGCAAGTTAGAGAATCAAGAAATTTATTCAAATAAATCACATGACCTGGTAATTAGCAAATGAGATTGGACTTCGTATTCTCTTGAGGATGTTCGTCAGCTTCGTGTAGTAAGAATCGTGTAATTGGCACAAATATTGTGCAGCAGTCACGAGGAAAAATAATTCCAAGAAGATTGCGCAACTGTAGGTAGAGAAGCGAGACTATGTTTACTAGAGTTAGGACGAAAACTGGAGTTCCTCAGTAATATTATACGAGTGAGATTTCGGAATGATGATCAATCAAGTGAAAACGCGAGCTGGCGGGATATATGAGGCCAGCTCGAGGTATAGATATCAGCAGGTTGATACGTGTAGAGTAGGATGAACCGTATACTAGTATATAGTATGATGTCAAGCCCAGAAGCAGTAGTGGTTGTAGTAGCGGCATACCAGTCAGTAACAATCAAACCTGTGAGGTAGGAAACAAGCCGTCTAATCAGAAGCCCCCTGAAAGAGATAGCTGGGAATAATTGGGGTTCGACATATTTTCGCTAACATAACACAGATAATGATAATTTAAATGAATTGAGTAATTATCTTTAGTAGTATTAATTAAATAATTTGAGATGAAAGAGAACTTCTTTGAATTAGGAAGTTGGGCATGAAAGAAGAATGACGTAGTCTATGTTAAAATAATCATGAAACGTTTTCTTCAACACAGAAAACGAGACAGCAGACTGAACGGGTCACTGTTCTAGAATATTTATTCATTGAAACCTGATACGTATTACGTACGTCGGTTAGATGTTGAATTGGTTATTGAGAAAGATTATATTAAAGACAATATATAATTGATATTTTCTAATAATATTAATAATATATGGAAAATTAATAAATAGCATTGACATTGAATATTACTTAGGATATATCCTAAATAGTATATTAATAAAATAACTACTGATATGAAATAAAGAGATATATTGTTAATACTGCATGCAGAGAATTAAATGAAATATAGGTAGGAAAATATTTAGTATCCGTTAGAAGAATGTATAGGGGGGTTAATTGAATCTGTTGTCACATTGTCTTTGAATTCAGATAGATTATTATTATTGAAAAATCTTGAAAATATATGTAATTAAAAAGATACGGTTCTCAACTTCAAATTGGAACATTATGTTGATATTTGGCATATGTGAGGGTAATAATGTGCATAGTGTCTTAAAACAAAGGGCTTGTATTCGCGGGTAAAGAAATATACGAACTTTGATGCCACACAGGTTTGATGATAAAAGTGGTCTCGAAAAAAGTACCGTACGTAAACATATAAAACGGATACAAGTTTTGTGATTAACTATTTCACGGTAACTAAAAAAAATATCAGAATTATAATCCAGAAGAGGTTATTAGAAGCAATTGGTTCTGCAATTCAACATATCCCATTTTAGGGTAAGTTCCGTGTTATTGCACGGTTCCATATTTTTGAACACAAAAAATTTCTGTATAATTATAATTATTATGTTGAATGCATAGTTCCAACAATGTATTCAAGCGTGATTTTCTTCCGCGTTCAGTTTTTCGGTCACCGGCGCTGTGGCCTGTGACGCAGCATTTTTCAATTTAGTTTTTGTTTTGAATCTGTAAGTGTAGGATGTGCGCCGGTCTGCTGCTCACGCACGCTTAGGCGTGGGTGTGCGGTAGACCGGCTGTTTGGTTAATTAAGTTTATCTACAGGCGTTTAGTTGTTCTCTCAATTCTTAATGTTGGCTAATGATTAGGTGTCATAGTGCCTTATTATGAGTCTGAATCCCATTTCTTGAGTGAAAGTCATAATTTGGGTAAAAGCTGGATCAGTTGGTGAAGGAAGCCGGAGTGAATATTAGTCAGGTGAGATGGTGTCTCTATAGTTTCGATAAGTTTGTTTTGTTGTGAATTCATGAAAAATGTGAATTCTTAAAGGTACTCATTGTGGAGAATTAACTAGGTGAAATGCACCTATTACTTACGGTTGCTTTATCGAAGATAAATAACTAATCTTAAAAATGTATTCCTTAGTTTATCTGAAAGTTTAGGGTTAAAATTGTTTCGTTTCTTAATGCTAATAAAAGTTGTTTGTTACTTAAAATCTATTCCTTATAAATTCTGATGTTAACTATTTTGTTTGCAGTACCGCAATTTACACCTGTAAACCAAGATTGAATAAAACTTAGAGGTAACTGTCGTTTTGCTCCCCCTCCCCAACTGACAGTACTGACTACGGTGTTCATCCTTGGGGGGAGCACGGATGGACTGTGACTCAAGAGGAGGAAAGTGAGGTGTCAGAAGAAGTGATACCTATATATATATATATATATATATTTCACTCTCAAACCATTCAATTTGAAGGAGCCTAAATTTTCATTTCGCTTTGACTTTACACCTATTATAATATGTACCTACTAGGCTAGTACGAAGTAGCTATTATTCAGTCCGAATCTAGCTAGTATTCACGTACCTATTCCCGGTATAGGAGAGTGACACAGTTGCCAACCTACTTTCACGACATAGATTAATATTTTTGATCATATCTAATTTATAACAATATAGTAATCACCATACATAACCTGATAACCATTACCTTGGTGATTAAAGCTGTCGAAATTGATAACTAGTTAATTTTGACTTCAATTTATTGCACCATAATGATATAATCTAATTCTATTTTACATTATAGCTAGCTCCATTCATTCATATTTAGTATTTATTTATAACCATATACGAGGCTAATTGAAGGTTCTCCAACGTAATTATTATTTATTATTAGTGTGCAATAATTCATATTTCTAAAATGAATTTGATCTATCCTGAATTTAATTGTTACATGTTGGTGTAGGAGTGTTGCTGGTGTGGGAGTGTTGCTGGTGTAGGAGTGTTGCTGGTGTAGGAGTGTTGCTGGTGTAGGAGTGTTGCTGGTGTAGGAGTGTTGCTGGTGTAGGAGTGTTGCTGGTGTAGGAGTGTTGCTGGTGTAGGAGTGTTGCTGGTGTAACTTACTTTGTAACTCTGTAATTCTAAGACAATTTTCTAAGTATTAGTGAGGGATTGTATCAGCTATGGATAGGCTAAACATACAAGATCTGAAGGTTGTATTGCGACATTTAGATGTATCCTCGTCAGGTAGTAAAAGCGACTTATTGAGCCGGTTGCAGGCTATATTGATAGAAAGGGAAATTAATTTCGAAGACATCGAGACTGAAGCACTCAAAGAAAAGAGTAAGGGGAGCATTGGGGAAGACAATATGTCCCGAGTAAGTCGAGGCTCACATAGGAAGAACAACATGAGTAGTGAAGTAGGAGATAGAGTTAGTATAGGAAGAGGTAATGGTATGGAGGAAGTTTCGCCAGACGATAGCGTTTCGCAGGTAGGTAGAGAGTGTGGCTCTCAGGTATCGGTACGGAGTAGACGAGCGGGGTCGGTAACATCTCGTTGTGGGTCAGGTATGTCTTCTGCGTCAGCTTTAGAAAAGAGAAGAGAACTAGAGGTAAAACGAGCTGTGCAGATAACGAAGGATGCTAAACTTGAACACATTGAAAGGTTGAAAGAGCAGCATCGTCGGGCAAAAGTGGAAGTTCAAAGAAAATTGGATGAAGAAAGAAGAATAAAAGAAAGGGAAATAGAGGAAGAGAAGAGGCGTATGGAAGAAGAAAGGAAGAACTTAGAAATTCAAGAACAATTACAAGAGATGGAATTGGCAGCAGAGATAAGGGCGCTTGAGAGAGAATCTCGGGAGGAGGCTCTCAGAGTGGAAGCTGATGCTTGGGCAAAGTTTGAAGAGTTTGACATGGAAGCAGTTCAGAAAGTTGAAACTCCTTTGCAGCGCCTAAATATTGAAGATATTTTGAGCCGACAACCGTATAAAAAGGAAGAATTCAGTCTTGGAGTTCAAGATCAGAAAATATCTAATGGAACTGACAGTAGAAGAAAAGTGCCAGTGAAAAGTGAATGTGATAATAAGGTAAAGCAAAAGGAACCACGTTTCTTTGAGAGAGAATATTGGTGATCCAAAGGTAAATGCTGCAAGGACTGATGAAATTGATTTCGGATCTAAAGATAACTTATTGCGTGAGTTAATTGCAAGTAATGTTAGGATTGGATTACCTAAGCACGAAATAGAGTTATTTAGTGGCGATGCGGCACAATATACTATTTTCAAAGGGTCCATGCAGGAGATAAATAGGTCAGAGTCTTTGAGTTATGAAGAGAAGCTGCATTATATATATCAATATACAAGGGGGGAACCGAGAGAGCTAGTAAAAGCGGCACTATATATGACACCACAAAAAGGTTTTCATGAGATCTGGAAATGGTATGACCAGAAATATGGGGCACCGGAGAAGATTGGAGCAGAATTTATCAATAGTCTCTTATCTAGACCTTCGGTTGCTCGAGATGACGTAGAAGGCTTGAAGTCTTACGCCGTATCTCTGAGACTTACTATGAACGTGATGGATAGAATTCCATATGGTCAGTCTGAACATGAACACCCGAAAACTCTTAGATCATTAGTAAGTAAATTACCATATTCATTACAAGAAAAATGGAGAAACCTTTCTGTTGAGAGAAGATATGAGCATGGGGAATATTTGGGATACGACAGTCTAGTTTGTTTCGTGGAAAGGGTTGCTAGAATGGATTCTGACCCGTTATTCGGTAAAGCCGCCATGCAACGTGCAGCTGAAGAACAAATGGGGAAAGTTAGCGGCGTTAGAAAGAGAGTTCCTATTAATGTAGTTTCCAATGAATCTTTTCAGAAAGATCAGGGTAAAGGAGATTCTGATACTCAGTTGAGAGGTGGGAAAGAATTTGGAAGAGAATATAGTGGAGGTGAGTTATGTATTTTTTGTAAGGGCTCTCATATTGTAGATTATTGTAACGGGTTTAGAAATCTGTGTGGCAATAGACGTCACGAAGTGATAAAGAGATTGAAGGCATGTTTCATATGCTTGAATGTCGGACATGGGGCTGGCAAGTGCCCTACACCTAAGAAGTGTGCTAGTTGTACAAGGTATCATCATAGCTTACTTCATGTAGATAGTAATCAAGGAAGCAGATGGGAGTCCGAGAGTCCTCTCTCTAGCAGTGTTAATTGGCGAGAATACTCACACAAGGAGGGACAAAGAGGTAGTAGAGAATTCTGGGCAGATGCTCCTGAAGTCACACCGAGAAGAGACGAAAGTGTACCAATAGGTAGTGTTTCCTCTGGTGCTTGTGCCGAAGTGGGGAGTATGGCTGTGTTGCCAGTGGTTGTTAAAGACAGTAGAGGCAATGAAGCGATCACCTCGGCCTTCCTGGATCAGGGGAGCGCTGTATCTTTTTGCACAATAAGACTATTGGAAAAGTTGGGAGTGCGACGAGAAGATATGCATGAAGTCGACCTCTGTACGGAGACTTTGCATGACCGAAGACGTGAACGCACCACCTTGGTGTCGGGTTTGATGGTGAAGGGTAAGAATGAAAATGAATGGCTAACTCTTCCTCCTGTATATGCAGTTAATAGGATACCTATTTGTGTGGAAGATGTTTGGGGAGAGAAAGTTAGTGGTTGGGATCATCTAAAGGGAATAGCAGTGCAGCCACCGGGCGATATCGATTTAATGTTGGGGACGAATGCCTTGGGTGCTCAGGAACCATTAGATGTGAGACCTTCACAAAATATAGGAGATCCTTATGCTATAAGAACCAGACTGGGATGGTGTGTTGTGGGCTTATTGGGAAATAGGGCAGGAAAGCGAATAACAGTTAATAAAGTTCGCGTGGATAAGGGGGAACTAAGTAGTTTAATAAATGATGCTTTCGAGAGGGGATTCGAAGGGCTAAATGATGACAAACTGGGTTTATCAAGAGAAGATGAGCAATGGTTAGAAATAGTTGAGGAGGGTTGTAGAAGAGTGAATGGACATTACGAGATTCCTCTTCCGCTTAGAGATATTGAACAAGGTATACCGGATAGTCGTGGTGCAGCTTTGAGACGAGCTGTTGGACTGAAAAAGAAATTAGAAAAAGATATAGATATGAGAAAACACAATGAAGAATGTGTGGAAGACATGATAACTAAGGGTTATGCTGAAAAGGTATCTGACGGAACGAGGGGTAAATGGTATCTTGCACATTTTTCAGTGAGACATCCCAGTAAACCAGATAAGGTGAGAGTGGTATTTGACTGCGCTTCAAAGGTGAGTTCAGTAGCCCTTAATGACTTACTGCTTCAAGGTCCCGATTTGGCTACACAACTACTAGATGTGCTCTTGAGATTTAGGGAGGGAGACCACGCGTTCACCGCAGACGTTAACGCTATGTTTCACCAGGTTAGGGTACCTCTAGATCACCGTGATTTCTTGCGATTCTTCTGGTGGGAAGGTGGTGTAGTTGATGGTGTCATGGCTGAATACAGGATGGCTGTACATCTCTTCGGTGCAACTTCCTCGCCAAGCATAGCAAATTACGCTTTGAGACGCGTTGCCGATGACGTAGGAGAGGAGCAATCTGGTTCTGCCAACAAAGTTTTGAGGGAAAACTTTTACGTGGATGATTGTTTATGTGCCGGGAATGACCCAGTGTCATTACATCGCACGGCAGTTGAGTTAAGTGAGTTATGTTTGTATGGGGGATTCTCGCTGAGAAAGTTTAGTAGTAAAGTGCGAGGGATCAACAAGGATTTAGGGGAAGAACTGGGGATAGTTGTCACTCAGAAAGTCTTAGGAGTTGTCTGGGAAAGATTGAGGACGAGTTGGGGGTAGTTCAGGTAGATTTAAAAGGTGAAGTACATACAAAACGGGAGTTATTGTCCACGATTGCCAAGATATATGATCCTTTGGGAATTGTAGCACCTCTTGTGCTTCAGGGGTGGCTCATTTTTCAAGAAATAATCCGAAGAGACGGAGTTCAAAATTGGGATGAGAGGCTGTTACAGGTGGATATTGATAGGGTGAAGTGCTGGTTGACAGGTTTAAACGCCCTTGAAAGTATGCGAGTACAACGTAATTTAATTGATTCAGACAGAGTGATAGGAGTTCAGCTGATGCAAGTGAATTGGGCCACGCTGCTGTTGCGTACGCTAGATTAATTCTGACAAATGGAGAGAAGAGGTGCATATTCATCCTGGGAAAGTCTAAGGTTAATCCCAGTAAGTATGTGAGTGTGCCCAGGTTAGAGTTAGTCGTGTCTACCCTGGCAGCTCGTCTGAATAGTAAAATTCGGGGCACCCTTGGGATCAAGTTCGACAAAGTTTTCCTATGGACGGACAGCATGACCGTTTTGCGCTACTTACGCAACGAAAGAGTGCGATTCCATGCGTTCGTTGCTAATAGAGTTTCTGAGATAAAAAGAAGAACGGATATTAACGAGTGGCATTATGTTGATACTGCATCGAATCCTGCTGATGACGGATCCCGTGGTGTATGTACCGATAGATGGCGCGTGGGGCCAAAATTTCTGCTGGAAGAGGAGTCTCAATGGCCAATGGAAAGAAGTCGAGAAGAAGAGGACAATGAAACAGAAGATCCGGAAATAAAAATTGTTCCAGTTCTCAGAACTGGAAATAGGACATGCTTTCTGAGCGAAATGGCTGAAAGATATTCAAATTGGAGAAGGTTAGTCCGAGCCGTGTCATGGTTAGCACGATTCAAAAATTATATAGCGAATGGTAGATGTGTGAAGGATAGAACCATTCTCTCTGTTAATGAGCGTGAGAGTGCCGAAAGATCCATCATAAGAGCCGTACAAAAGGAGGGTTTCAGAGAAGAATACGACAGATTGAAAAAAGGTGAGTATGTTCGTAAGGATAGTAGGTTAGTGAAGTTAGGTGTGTTCCTCGATAACGGGCTTATTAGAGTTGGTGGTAGGTTAAATAGAGCAACCTTGCCTTACGATAGCATGCATCCAATGTTGATGCCTTCTACGCATCATGTGACAGAATTACTGGTACAGGACATTCATGATCGCGCTGGGCATTTAGGTGTTTCAACTGTCTTAGCATGGACAAGGGAGAAGTATTGGATCATCAGGGGGTACTCTACCGTTCGACGTATAATCGGTAAATGCTTCGTGTGTAGAAGAGTTCAGGGACAGCCCATTCAGCAGAGAATGGCTGATTTACCATATCCGAGAGTCATGGAGAGTGGTCCCGCTTTTACGTGCGTGGGAGTTGATTGTTTTGGGCCATACTATATAACAATGGGAAGAGGACGAAAACAGACCAAAAGATATGGAGTTATCTTCACATGTATGGCAGTTCGTGCGGTTCACTTGGAAGTTTCACAGGATCTCTCGTCAGATTCTATCCTCCGGGCTATAAGGAGGTTCATGGCAAGGAGAGGCAAGGTCAAACTTTTCTGCTCTGATAATGGAACCAACTTCGTAGGGGCGAAAAGAGAATTGTTGAATTCTTTAGGAGCTGATGATGTGAGAAACGAGATAGGGGATCAAGGTACTAGGTGGGAATTCAATCCCCCAAAGGCCTCTCACTTTGGGGGTGTTTGGGAGAGAATCATAAGGATGGCTAGACGAATTTTAGAAGCTTTCATGGTTGGGAAAACTTTCACTGACGAGAGTCTGTCCACCCTATTTTGTGAAGCAGAAGCAGTAATTAACAGTAGGCCACTTACGATAGTAGGAGAAGATCCAACAGAAGAAGCTTTGACCCCTCAGAGACTGCTGAATCTTGGAACCAGCATGGACTATCACGGAGAAATACATGACCACATTCCTAACTTGGTGAAGAAGTGGCATCATGTACAAACTCTGGCTCATGAATTTTGGCAGCGTTGGTGCCGAGAGTATAGAAGCTCTCTTCAAGGGCGGAGTAAGTGGGTTGACAGGAAGCGTAACGTAGCTAAAGGCGACATTGTTTTGATTATAGATGAGCTGGAGTCTAGGTGTCATTGGCCGTTAGGACGGGTTACTGAGGTGAAGCGAAGTGGCGATGGTTTGGTGAGAAGTGTAGTGCTATGGTCCAGGGATAAGAAGTATGTCAGACCGGTGTCCAAATTGGTGATGATGATTGAGGGGGAGGAGTTACCATGATTAGAGAAGTCCGTATTGAACGGACCGACCGACTATGTGAATACTATTCAAAGGAAGCGACTGTTGAATGCATAGTTCCAACAATGTATTCAAGCGTGATTTTCTTCCGCGTTCAGTTTTTCGGTCACCGGCGCTGTGGCCTGTGACGCAGCATTTTTCAATTTAGTTTTTGTTTTGAATCTGTAAGTGTAGGATGTGCGCCGGTCTGCTGCTCACGCACGCTTAGGCGTGGGTGTGCGGTAGACCGGCTGTTTGGTTAATTAAGTTTATCTACAGGCGTTTAGTTGTTCTCTCAATTCTTAATGTTGGCTTATGATTAGGTGTCATAGTGCCTTATTATGAGTCTGAATCCCATTTCTTGAGTGAAAGTCATAATTTGGGTAAAAGCTGGATCAGTTGGTGAAGGAAGCCGGAGTGAATATTAGTCAGGCGAGATGGTGTCTCTATAGTTTCGATAAGTTTGTTTTGTTGTGAATTCATGAAAAGTGTGAATTCTTAAAGGTACTCATTGTGGAGAATTAACTAGGTGAAATGCACCTATTACTTACGGTTGCTTTATCGAAGATAAATAACTAATCTTAAAAATGTATTCCTTAGTTTATCTGAAAGTTTAGGGTTAAAATTGTTTCGTTTCTTAATGCTAATAAAAGTTGTTTGTTACTTAAAATCTATTCCTTATAAATTCTGATGTTAACTATTTTGTTTGCAGTACCGCAATTTACACCTGTAAACCAAGATTGAATAAAACTTAGAGGTAACTGTCGTTTTGCTCCCCCTCCCCAACTGACATATTAGGTAGTTAATATAACTACAATTGATATTAGCACATATATTTGTTGATTGTATAATTAATGCTTCATAATTTCTGAATATATAGTTGAGTATGAAATATATTTGTAGTGGAATAGCTATGATCATTACAGTTTTTACTAGTTAGATCAATTATTACGTAGGTAATTATTTTATTGTGAAATTCGGAATTAATTTCAAAAGAAGCAGAGTCAAGGTAGAATATTAGAGGAACTATTTAAGCTACCTATAAAATTTGTTAACTATTGCATCATATTACCTGCCTAATTAGAAACTGTGGTATCTATAACCCAAGTAAAATAGTATGTCTCATAAACTCTCCATTTGTCTCTCCAGCTCTCTCCAAAATTCAACAAATTCTCTCCAAAATGATCAAATTTTCATAAATTCTCTCCAAAATAACATTGTAGCATAGGAGAAAAATAGATAAAACTCGCCATTTGCATTTGAAGGGCTCAAAATAACTGTCACAAACTCGCCATTAAAATGGCGAGTTTGGACATGCTTTATTACTTGGTCTATAACTATATAGAGAAATTCGTAGGTGATGAAAATATATAACTCATTAATATACTACAATGCGAAATCACGGTGTGTATTTCAGACGTTGGGTAGCGATTACGAGCGAGCAGAAATGAGTATAAAATGGTTAAATATGATATCATTTGGACCAAATATATACCTAAATTACAAAACTAGGATTATTTCTCAATAAAATTATATTATATAATCACTCACTAAAATTACTTTAGTCTCTCCTCAAAGTATTCTCTATAAAATATCTTATAAAGAAAACTAATTTTTAGCATATACTTTTATAAAATGTCTGTCTCATTTTCATACGTTTTATAACGATTACGGGACGAAACGAGTGTAAAATGGTTAAATATGATATCATTTAGACCATATATCGACCATTTGTATATTTAAATTACATAAATAGAAATATTTCGCAATAAAACAACTCCGTTCCGGTAATTCATGCTCCGTTCCGGTAATTCATGTCCCGTTCCGGTAATTCATGCTCCGTTCCGGTAATTGTATGAACCGCCATTTTTGCAGTCTTGCAGACTGTGTTACCCGTTACATTCTTTGAAGCTAGGTACTGAGAATAACTAACGTAATAACATACTTCTTCTTTTCGTTGCTTTGAACCAAAGACCACCTATTAAAGCTGTTGAATAACCAGGTTGGTTATTCCGTTCTGCCTGCAGCCTGGAAACTTCTAGGTTTTAAAACAATATTAAAAGGTATGCACAATTCAATCAAAAAGTGGTGAGATAGTTAATTGATATAAGAGACATAAAATATAAAATTTTAAATAAAACAAGAGATAACATATTTTAACAATATATACAATCTAATACAGACACAACTACCAGGTTTTCTTAAGTCTTCCACTAATAACGTACTTCGATAGCAGAACTTTTTTTAGCAGAAAAGGGATAAATTTCGTGTCACTTTAACATAAATCACGGAAAAATGAAAAAATTTAGTAGGTACTTGGTTACAGGAATAATTTTCCAATTGAACAATATGTCTTACTTTTTGGATGTCTCGGACACTGATAGTGTTCGGAAAGTGGTGTAACAAGGATCATTAACTAATCTAACTTTTAGAAAATTCTGACAGACCTATCATAACCTTTATTAACATGTTTCCTGCGATGTGACCCACTGGTGGGTCACATTTTTCTTAGAATCGAAGATTAAACTTTTTGTCTCTAATTAATATTTCTTTCAAAGGTGTATAATTATATCCAAAAGAAAGATATATTGTACATAAAATATTGGAAAGTCTACTGATAAAAATTGATAATTTTTTGTCCAAATTAAACTGGCAATACAAGCCTTCCGCTGCAGTGTGGACAGCTTCAGGTCGTATGTCCGAGTCTCCAGCGCCCCGCCGCCCAAACCGTAACAGCGTAGCTCATAACTTAATGGGTCTAACCATGGTGGTGAAAATCCACATCATGACCTTCGGAGAAAGCCCCCAGGTCTGTCCAACTGCTCGCTACACAGTAGAAGGAATCTATTGGCTTTAGCAGACTTGTCAACTATATGGGGGATCCAGCTCAGCTTTGAGTCCAGGGTCACTCCGAGGTAAGTTACTCTGTCCACAAGCCGAATTACTTGTCCCATATGCCTTAGGGATGATACTTCCATTTGCGTTTCCATGTAAACATAGTAGCAAAAGTTTTATTTCTGTCAGATTGCTAAGTGAGAATGATGTTAAAGTGCGTTAATTGAATTGCTTCTTCTAAAGGAACTCGTTACTATTTCATCTTTTCTCTGTTGTTCACAAGTTTTATAGGATAATGTCCCTTGCTGGCTCAGTGGATATTATACTTTTTGACTGAACTGCCCCTTTAATTAAGCATTTCGATTATTCTAATTTAAATACTTGATTAATAGTTAGGAAACTTGTAACATTTCTGACCAAGTGTTAAGTTAACATTAGATTCAGAAATAATAATCTTTATATGGTAGTTAATTTGACTGTTTATTAGAAAATTATGTTTTATTGAAGGAATAATAGCTATTGGTATATAAAATATATTTTGAAAAGGATAGCTTGTTAGAACTTTTTTATATATAATATATATATAACCAATTTGTTATGAAGGAAATATTTGAAATAATCTAAGAAAATAGCAATAATGGCTTGTAAATTATACATTGTAATGTGAGATAAATATACTAGAATGATATAACTCAATATGTTGTAAATATCTAATGGTTTCGGCCAACAAGATGTACGTTTGTATAATGAATACAGTTGTTAAAAGTATAAACACTTATACGATGTAATTTCTGTATTTGTTGTTTCATATATTGATATTCGATTTGATGTTTGATTTCTTATAGATATTTAGATTTAAGGTTTACAATGACTGTGAATGAGCAAACTCCGACAGTGTTCTTGAAGTGAACTTTTCTGCTATTAAAGGTCCCCTCCAAGCAAATATTTTTATTGCCTTATTCAACGAGGCTAATGTTTCTTATCATTTTACTGCAAACCGCATCGAATTTGGTAGCATATTTTTAATCTTAAATGCTTTTAAAGATTTTTATAATCAAAACTCTAAAAAACTTATTTTACTTCCGACTTACTAATTTAAGAAATTTCAGCCTGAAGAAAAAGAATGTACACCATTTGTTTTGATTGTCAACTAGGTATTAGGTTCAATATATCCATTTAATATTCGTGTAAAGGTATAAAATTGAATGAACTTATAATAGAAACGTTTATATACTTTAGGAAATAATTTATATCTAAAATAAAGGCCGAAAACGCATGAATTGTTTATAAAATTCAAATTTGTAATCAAAACAAAGAGTGTACAATCTTCTTCTTGAGCATCAGATTAGTGATTCGCTCAATTGTTGCTCACAGAGTATTAAACAACTTTAAAAACAAATTGTAAAATATATACTGAACCGAATTGTATACGGTTTTCAGAATAATGATCGTAGACCTTAGTTCTATAATATTATGAAATGAACTCATTTTTTCCCCGGAGCCTGGAGAGGACCTTTAAAGAAAAAGAACAAGAAGAAACCATAATAATTCCATAATGATTGAAAAGCAGAATAATTAATAACTATCTGAAATAATCTTTACCAGAATAAACAGGAATAAAAGAAGATGGTTGATTTAACTTGAGTATAAAAGATGATGAAAGAAAAATGAATGTAATAAAAGTAATCGAATAAAACTGATTTATTTCATAGAAATGAATTGAATAAACATAACGACAATGGTGAAATAAGATCTTGTTATGTGAATGTATTTAATTAGACTCAGTATAGCAGTTTATATGTAATTAAAAGTTTGAGTTTCAAGTGAAAGGGGCAAATATTTCATTAAATAATGTATGATTTCAAATAAGGAAATCTCTTGAGAAGTTTAACTGAAATTAGAGTAAAAAGATCTGTAAAGTTAAATAAGAAAATACTTATTGATTTTAAAGAATCTTAATAATATTCTAATTAGTACTTGAGGAAATTATGACTATATAATGAACATATTACGAATTTTATAATGCAAATCTTATGTTGAATATATAAAAGCTATTTCTTTAATTTGTACCTACTTCTTTTATGGCATTAGATATACCAATATTGTACAGCTGATGCATGACTATACTAAGTATTATTTACATAATATTTCATCTGGAACATAGCGTTGGTATAGTCGTTAATGGAATACTTGTTTAAGATAAATATTATTTATAAAAACTAATTTCTTAAAAATAAAATAGTTTATGTTCAATTATTTTCTTTCAAATATAAAGACAAAGAAAACTGATTGTTAAGCCTGACTACAATAAATACATTACACTGATGCTTAATGAGATGGAAAATAATTATAACTTTCTGTGTTGAGGTCAACTCCTCTATAGTGAACTCCTGTATAGTGAATATACAGTACAACTCCTCTATAGTGAAGTCCTGTATAGTGAATATACAGTACAACTCCTCTATAGTGAAGTCCTGTATAGTGAATATACAGTACAACTCCTCTATAGTGAAGTCCTGTATAGTGAATATACAGTACAACTCCTCTATAGTGAAGTCCTGTATAGTGAATATACAGTACAACTCCTCTAAAGTGAAGTCCTGTATAGTGAATATACAGTGCAACTCCTCTATAGTGAAGTCCTGTATAGTGAATATACAGTACAACTCCTCTATAGTGAAGTCCTGTATAGTGAATATACAGTACAACTCCTCTATAGTGAAGTCCTGTATAGTGAATATACAGTACAACTCCTCTATAGTGAAGTCCTGTATAGTGAATATACAGTACAACTCCTCTATAGTGAAGTCCTGTATAGTGAATATACAGCACAACTCCTCTATAGTGAAGTCCTGTATAGTGACTATACAGTACAACTCCTCTATAGTGAAGTCCTGTATAGTGAATATACAGTACAACTCCTCTATAGTGAAGTCCTGTATAGTGAATATACAGTACAACTCCTCTATAGTGAAGTCTTGTATAGTGAATATACATACAGTACAACTCCTCTATAGTGAAGTCCTGTATAGTGAATATACAGTACAACTCCTCTATAGTGAAGTCCTGTATAGTGAATATACAGTACAACTCCTCCATAGTGAAGTCCTGTATAGTGAATATACAGTACAACTCCTCTATAGTGAAGTCCTGTATAGTGAATATACAGTACAACTCCTCCATAGTGAAGTCCTGTATAGTGAATATACAGTACAACTCCTCTATAGTGAAGTCCTGTATAGTGAATATACAGCACAACTCCTCTATAGTGAAGTCCTGTATAGTGAATATACAGCACAACTCCTCTATAGTGAAGTCCTGTATAGTGAATATACAGCACAACTCCTCTATAGTGAAGTCCTGTATAGTGAATATACAGTACAACTCCTCTATAGTGGAGTCCTGTATAGTGAATATACAGTACAACTCCTCTATAGTGAAGTCCTGTATAGTGAATATACAGCACAACTCCTCTATAATGAAGTCCTGTATAGTGAATATACAGCACAACTCCTCTATAATGAAGTCCTGTATAGTGAATATACAGCACAACTCCTCTATAGTGAAGTCCTGTATAGTGAACCATCCTATTTAATAGAGTCTTGATGTTTATTTCTCACAACGTATTCAAAGAATTAATTAATGAAATTAGGTGGCGATACTAAGAAAAGTTTAGAAACACTGATTTAAGGAGTACAACTGTTATGGCTCTATATTTTAATGTATAACTATCTCAATTATAGAAAACTAAACCTAAAGTTAATTAGATAATTAGCTCATATATCTTTAGAAGAGCTACATCATTTATAGGTCAACTTCATTCTTAATTAACGACACAGAGGGTTATTGTACTAAAGAGGAAGTCATGCACCCCAGTAAAGAGCTTGTAAAGATCATGCACCCCAGTAAAATTTGTTATCATTATCTTTTTGGTTATCATTATCATGTTTTTATCATTATCATTTTGGTTATCATTATCATTTTTCTTATCATTATCATTTAGGTTATCATAATCATTTTGGTTATCATTATCATATTGTTTATCATTATCATTTTGCTTATCATTATCATCTTGGTTATCATTATCATTTTGTTTATCATTATCATTTTGGTTATCATTATCATTTTGTTTATCATTATCATTTTGCTTATCATTATCATATTGCTTATCATTATCATTTTGCTTATCATTATCATATTGCTTATCATTATCATTTTGCTTATCATTATCATTTTGCTTATCATTATCATTTTGCTTATCATTATCATATTGCTTATCATTATCATCTTGGTTATCATTATCATTTTGCTTATCATCATCATATTGTTTATCACTAATTAATCTTAATGATCTAATTATAATTTCATTTCATTAACTTGCTATCTATGATATACATTCAATGTAAATATATTAATAAATATTTCGCGTCGCTATTCTGGGCGGCGTTAGAAAGTTAGAAATTAATATTCGAATACAATAGCACTACTCATGCATTCGGTTTAATAGGTAATAAAACAAATTATTCATTACTCTCTCATCATTTTATTGTAGGTAGTGAAGAAAGACAATTATCTCATATAAATACCAACGTACCAAACAAATAGCAATGTGGCTAAGTTACCTATTATCGAACGGTTCCATATTCTCGATTATAAGGGAAAAACTATACAATATTTATAACCAATCTTTATTTAATTGGTATCCGTGATACCTGCAGATATAATGGATACCAATAAAATAAAGTTTTAAAATATACACTTTTTCACATGAGCGAATTTGTGGGACTGTCCAATAATACGTAACTTACCCTGAATATATTGTTCAGTTTATGGTAGAACATCTTTAGGTCTGCTATTCCTGAAAAAAAATAACGTCGTAAATAGTTATATTTATATATTTTATTATCACATTTCATATTTTAGATGTCAAATACTTTAATAATCTCTATATGTACTATTTATTAGAGTTGGGACAATATGCTTTTAAAACCATAGTTCTTAATTAAAGGTCCCCTCCAGGTCGTATGAACAAAATGAGTTTATTACAAAATACCATAGAACTATAAAGGTCTACGATCAATATTCTGCAATATTTCTAGGTAGATTTTATATTATCAGATAAGTAGGTGTGACATTTTTAGGTAGAATTTATATTATCAGATAAGTAGGTGTGACATTTTTAGGTAGATTTTATATTATCAGATAAGTAGGTATGACATTTTTAGGTAGATTTTATATTTTCAGATAAGTAGGTATGACATTTTTAGGTAGATTTTATATATTTAGATAAGTAGGTATGACATTTTTAGGTAGATTTTATATTTTCAGATAAGTAGGTATGACATTTTTAGGTAGATTTTATATATTTAGATAAGTAGGTATGACATTTTTAGGTAGATTTTATATTTTCAGATAAGTAGGTATGACATTTTTTGGTAGATTTTATATTTTCAGATAAGTAGGTATGACATTTTTAGGTAGATTTTATATTTTCAGATAAGTAGGTATGACATTTTTAGGTAGATTTTATATTTTCAGATAAGTAGGTATGACATTTTTAGGTAGATTTTATATTTTCAGATAAGTAGGTATGACATTTTTAGGTAGATTTTATATTTTTAGATAAGTAGGTATGACATTTTTAGGTAGATTTTATATTTTCAGATAAGTAGGTATGACATTTTTAGGTAGATTTTATATTTTCAGATAAGTAGGTATGACATTTTTAGGTAGATTTAATATTATCAGATAAGTAGGTATGACATTTTTAGGTAGATTTTATATTATCAGATAAGTAGATATGACATTTTTAGGTAGATTTTATATTTTCAGATAAGTAGGTATGACATTTTTAGGTAGATTTTATATTTTCAGATAAGTAGGTATGACATTTTTAGGTAGATTTTATATTATCAGATAAGTAGATATGACATTTTTAGGTAGATTTTATATTATCAGATAAGTAGGTATGACATTTTTAGGTAGATTTTATATTTTCAGATAAGTAGGTATGACATTTTTAGGAAGATTTTGTATTATCAGATAAGTAGGTATGACATTTTTAGGTAGATTTTATATTTTCAGATAAGTAGGTATGACATTTTTAGGTAGATTTTGTATTATCAGATAAGTAGGTATGACATGTTTAGGTAGATTTTATATTTTCAGATAAGTAGGTATGACATTTTTAGGTAGATTTTATATTTTCAGATAAGTAGGTATGACATTTTTAGGTAGATTTTATATTATCAGATAAGTAGATATGACATTTTTAGGTAGATTTTATATTTTCAGATAAGTAGGTATGACATTTTTAGGTAGGTTTTATATTATCAGATAAGTAGGTATGACATTTTTAGGTAGATTTTATATTATCAGATAAGTAGATATGACATTTTTAGGTAGATTTTATATTATCAGATAAGTAGGTATGACATTTTTAGGTAGATATTATATTTTCAGATAAGTAGGTATGACATTTTTAGGAAGATTTTGTATTATCAGATAAGTAGGTATGACATTTTAAGGTAGATTTTATATTTTCAGATAAGTAGGTATGACATTTTTTGGTAGATTTTGTATTATCAGATAAGTAGGTATGACATGTTTAGGTAGATTTTATATTTTCAGATAAGTAGGTATGACATTTTTAGGTAGATTTTATATTTTCAGATAAGTAGGTATGACATTTTTAGGTAGATTTTACATTTTCAGATAAGTAGGTATGACATTTTTAGGTAGATTTTATATTATCATATAAGTAGGTATGACATTTTTAGGTAGATTTTATATTATCAGATAAGTAGGTATGACATCTTTAGGTAGATTTTAAATTTTCAGATAAGTAGGTATGACATTTTTAGGTAGATTTTACATTTTCAGATAAGTAGGTATGACATTTTTAGGTAGATTTTATATTATCAGATAAGTAGGTATGACATTTTTAGGTAGATTTTATATTTTCAGATAAGTAGGTATGACATTTTTAGGAAGATTTTGTATTATCAGATAAGTAGGTATGACATTTTTAGGTAGATTTTATATTTTCAGATAAGTAGGTATGACATTTTTAGGTAGATTTTGTATTATCAGATAAGTAGGTATGACATGTTTAGGTAGATTTTATATTTTCAGATAAGTAGGTATGACATTTTTAGGTAGATTTTATATTTTCAGATAAGTAGGTATGACATTTTTAGGTAGATTTTACATTTTCAGATAAGTAGGTATGACATTTTTAGGTAGATTTTATATTATCAGATAAGAAGGTATGACATTTTTAGGTAGATTTTATATTTTCAGATAAGTAGGTATGACATTTTTAGGTAGATTTTATATTATCAGATAAGTAGGTATGACATTTTTAGGTAGATTTTATATTTTTAGATAAGTAGGTATGACATTTTTAGGTAGATTTTATATTATCAGATAAGTAGGTATGACATTTTTAGGTAGATTTTATATTATCAGATAAGTAGGTATGACATTTTTAGGTAGATTTTATATTTTCAGATAAGTAGGTATGACATTTTTAGGTAGATTTTATATATTTAGATAAGTAGGTATGACATTTTTAGGTAGATTTTATATTTTCAGATAAGTAGGTATGACATTTTTAGGTAGATTTTATATATTTAGATAAGTAGGTATGACATTTTTAGGTAGATTTTATATTTTCAGATAAGTAGGTATGACATTTTTTGGTAGATTTTATATTTTCAGATAAGTAGGTATGACATTTTTAGGTAGATTTTATATTTTCAGATAAGTAGGTATGACATTTTTAGGTAGATTTTATATTATCAGATAAGTAGATATGACATTTTTAGGTAGATTTTATATTTTCAGATAAGTAGGTATGACATTTTTAGGTAGATTTTATATTTTCAGATAAGTAGGTATGACATTTTTAGGTAGATTTTATATTATCAGATAAGTAGATATGACATTTTTAGGTAGATTTCATATTATCAGATAAGTAGGTATGACATTTTTAGGTAGATTTTATATTTTCAGATAAGTAGGTATGACATTTTTAGGAAGATTTTGTATTATCAGATAAGTAGGTATGACATTTTTAGGTAGATTTTATATTTTCAGATAAGTAGGTATGACATTTTTAGGTAGATTTTGTATTATCAGATAAGTAGGTATGACATGTTTAGGTAGATTTTATATTTTCAGATAAGTAGGTATGACATTTTTAGGTAGATTTTATATTTTCAGATAAGTAGGTATGACATTTTTAGGTAGATTTTATATTATCAGATAAGTAGATATGACATTTTTAGGTAGATTTTATATTTTCAGATAAGTAGGTATGACATTTTTAGGTAGGTTTTATATTATCAGATAAGTAGGTATGCCATTTTTAGGTACATTTTATATTATCAGATAAGTAGATATGACATTTTTAGGTAGATTTTATATTATCAGATAAGTAGGTATGACATTTTTAGGTAGATTTTATATTTTCAGATAAGTAGGTATGACATTTTTAGGAAGATTTTGTATTATCAGATAAGTAGGTATGACATTTTAAGGTCGATTTTATATTTTCAGATAAGTAGGTACGACATTTTTAGGTAGATTTTGTATTATCAGATAAGTAGGTATGACATGTTTAGGTAGATTTTATATTTTCAGATAAGTAGGTATGACATTTTTAGGTAGATTTTATATTTTCAGATAAGTAGGTATGACATTTTTAGGTAGATTTTATATTATCATATGAGTAGGTATGACATTTTTAGGTAGATTTTATATTATCAGATAAGTAGGTATGACATTTTTAGGTAGATTTTATATTTTCAGATAAGTAGGTATGACATTTTTAGGTAGGTTTTATATTATCAGATAAGTAGGTATGACATTTTTAGGTAGATTTTATATTATCAGATAAGTAGATATGACATTTTTAGGTAGATTTTATATTATCAGATAAGTAGGTATGACATTTTTAGGTAGATATTATATTTTCAGATAAGTAGGTATGACATTTTTAGGAAGATTTTGTATTATCAGATAAGTAGGTATGACATTTTAAGGTAGATTTTATATTTTCAGATAAGTAGGTATGACATTTTTTGGTAGATTTTGTATTATCAGATAAGTAGGTATGACATGTTTAGGTAGATTTTATATTTTCAGATAAGTAGGTATGACATTTTTAGGTAGATTTTATATTTTCAGATAAGTAGGTATGACATTTTTAGGTAGATTTTACATTTTCAGATAAGTAGGTATGACATTTTTAGGTAGATTTTATATTATCATATAAGTAGGTATGACATTTTTAGGTAGATTTTATATTATCAGATAAGTAGGTATGACATTTTTAGGTAGATTTTATATTTTCAGATAAGTAGGTATGACATTTTTAGGTAGATTTTACATTTTCAGATAAGTAGGTATGACATTTTTAGGTAGATTTTATATTATCAGATAAGTAGGTATGACATTTTTAGGTAGATTTTATATTTTCAGATAAGTAGGTATGACATTTTTAGGAAGATTTTGTATTATCAGATAAGTAGGTATGACATTTTTAGGTAGATTTTATATTTTCAGATAAGTAGGTATGACATTTTTAGGTAGATTTTGTATTATCAGATAAGTAGGTATGACATGTTTAGGTAGATTTTATATTTTCAGATAAGTAGGTATGACATTTTTAGGTAGATTTTATATTTTCAGATAAGTAGGTATGACATTTTTAGGTAGATTTTACATTTTCAGATAAGTAGGTATGACATTTATAGGTAGATTTTATATTATCAGATAAGAAGGTATGACATTTTTAGGTAGATTTTATATTTTCAGATAAGTAGGTATGACATTTTTAGGTAGATTTTATATTATCAGATAAGTAGGTATGACATTTTTAGGTAGATTTTATATTTTTAGATAAGTAGGTATGACATTTTTAGGTAGATTTTATATTATCAGATAAGTAGGTATGACATTTTTAGGTAGATTTTATATTATCAGATAAGTAGGTATGACATTTTTAGGTAGATTTTATATTTTCAGATAAGTAGGTATGACATTTTTAGGTAGATTTTATATATTTAGATAAGTAGGTATGACATTTTTAGGTAGATTTTATATTTTCAGATAAGTAGGTATGACATTTTTAGGTAGATTTTATATATTTAGATAAGTAGGTATGACATTTTTAGGTAGATTTTATATTTTCAGATAAGTAGGTATGACATTTTTTGGTAGATTTTATATTTTCAGATAAGTAGGTATGACATTTTTAGGTAGATTTTATATTTTCAGATAAGTAGGTATGACATTTTTAGGTAGATTTTATATTATCAGATAAGTAGATATGACATTTTTAGGTAGATTTTATATTTTCAGATAAGTAGGTATGACATTTTTAGGTAGATTTTATATTTTCAGATAAGTAGGTATGACATTTTTAGGTAGATTTTATATTATCAGATAAGTAGATATGACATTTTTAGGTAGATTTCATATTATCAGATAAGTAGGTATGACATTTTTAGGTAGATTTTATATTTTCAGATAAGTAGGTATGACATTTTTAGGAAGATTTTGTATTATCAGATAAGTAGGTATGACATTTTTAGGTAGATTTTATATTTTCAGATAAGTAGGTATGACATTTTTAGGTAGATTTTGTATTATCAGATAAGTAGGTATGACATGTTTAGGTAGATTTTATATTTTCAGATAAGTAGGTATGACATTTTTAGGTAGATTTTATATTTTCAGATAAGTAGGTATGACATTTTTAGGTAGATTTTATATTATCAGATAAGTAGATATGACATTTTTAGGTAGATTTTATATTTTCAGATAAGTAGGTATGACAATTTTAGGTAGGTTTTATATTATCAGATAAGTAGGTATGCCATTTTTAGGTACATTTTATATTATCAGATAAGTAGATATGACATTTTTAGGTAGATTTTATATTATCAGATAAGTAGGTATGACATTTTTAGGTAGATTTTATATTTTCAGATAAGTAGGTATGACATTTTTAGGAAGATTTTGTATTATCAGATAAGTAGGTATGACATTTTAAGGTAGATTTTATATTTTCAGATAAGTAGGTACGACATTTTTAGGTAGATTTTGTATTATCAGATAAGTAGGTATGACATGTTTAGGTAGATTTTATATTTTCAGATAAGTAGGTATGACATTTTTAGGTAGATTTTATATTTTCAGATAAGTAGGTATGACATTTTTAGGTAGATTTTATATTATCATATGAGTAGGTATGACATTTTTAGGTAGATTTTATATTATCAGATAAGTAGGTATGACATTTTTAGGTAGATTTTATATTTTCAGATAAGTAGGTATGACATTTTTAGGTAGATTTTACATTTTCAGATAAGTAGGTATGACATTTTTAGGTAGATTTTATATTATCAGATAAGTAGGTATGACATTTTTAGGTAGATTTTATATTTTCAGATAAGTAGGTATGACATTTTTAGGAAGATTTTGTATTATCAGATAAGTAGGTATGACATTTTTAGGTAGATTTTATATTTTCAGATAAGTAGGTATGACATTTTTAGGTAGATTTTGTATTATCAGATAAGTAGGTATGACATGTTTAGGTAGATTTTATATTTTCAGATAATTGTAGGTATGACATTTTTATGTAGATTTTATATTTTCAGATAAGTAGGTATGACATTTTTAGGTAGATTTTACATTTTCAGATAAGTAGGTATGACATTTTTAGGTAGATTTTATATTATCAGATAAGAAGGTATGACATTTTTAGGTAGATTTTATATTTTCAGATAAGTAGGTATGACATTTTTAGGTAGATTTTATATTATCAGATAAGTAGGTATGACATTTTTAGGTAGATTTTATATTTTTAGATAAGTAGGTATGACATTTTTAGGTAGATTTTATATTATCAGATAAGTAGGTATGACATTTTTAGGTAGATTTTATATTTTTAGATAAGTAGGTGTGACATTTTTAGATAGATTTTATATTTTCAGATCAGTAGGTATGACATTTTTAGGTAGATTTTGTATTATCAGATAAGTAGGTATGACATTTTTAGGTAGATTTTATATTATCAGATAAGTAGGTATGACATTTTTAGGTAGATTTTGTATTATCAGATAAATAGGTATGACATTTTTAGGTAGATTTTATATTATCAGATAAGTAGGTATGACATTTTTAGGTAGATTTTGTATTATCAGATAAATAGGTATGACATTTTTAGGTAGATTTTATATTTTCAGATAACTAGGTATGACATTTTTAGGTAGATTTTATATTATCAGATAGGTAGGTATGACATTTTTAAGTAGATTTCATATTTTCAGATAAGTAGGAATGACATTTTTAGGTAGATTTTATATTTTCAGATAAGTAGGTATGACATTTTTAGGTAGATTTTATATTATCAGATAAGTAGGTATGACATTTTTAGGTAGATTATATATTATCAGATAAGAAGGTATGACATTTTTAGGTAGATTTTATATTTTCAGATAAGTAGGTATGACATTTTTAGGTAGATTTTATATTATCAGATAAGTAGGTATGACATGTTTAGGTAGATTTTATATTTTCAGATAATTGTAGGTATGACATTTTTATGTAGATTTTATATTTTCAGATAAGTAGGTATGACATTTTTAGGTAGATTTTACATTTTCAGATAAGTAGGTATGACATTTTTAGGTAGATTTTATATTATCAGATAAGAAGGTATGACATTTTTAGGTAGATTTTATATTTTCAGATAAGTAGGTATGACATTTTTAGGTAGATTTTATATTATCAGATAAGTAGGTATGACATTTTTAGGTAGATTTTATATTTTTAGATAAGTAGGTATGACATTTTTAGGTAGATTTTATATTATCAGATAAGTAGGTATGACATTTTTAGGTAGATTTTATATTTTTAGATAAGTAGGTGTGACATTTTTAGATAGATTTTATATTTTCAGATCAGTAGGTATGACATTTTTAGGTAGATTTTGTATTATCAGATAAGTAGGTATGACATTTTTAGGTAGATTTTATATTATCAGATAAGTAGGTATGACATTTTTAGGTAGATTTTGTATTATCAGATAAATAGGTATGACATTTTTAGGTAGATTTTATATTATCAGATAAGTAGGTATGACATTTTTAGGTAGATTTTGTATTATCAGATAAATAGGTATGACATTTTTAGGTAGATTTTATATTTTCAGATAAGTAGGTATGACATTTTTAGGTAGATTTTATATTATCAGATAGGTAGGTATGACATTTTTAAGTAGATTTCATATTTTCAGATAAGTAGGAATGACATTTTTAGGTAGATTTTATATTTTCAGATAAGTAGGTATGACATTTTTAGGTAGATTTTATATTATCAGATAAGTAGGTATGACATTTTTAGGTAGATTATATATTATCAGATAAGAAGGTATGACATTTTTAGGTAGATTTTATATTTTCAGATAAGTAGGTATGACATTTTTAGGTAGATTTTATATTATCAGATAAGTAGGTATGACATTTTTAGGTAGATTTTATATTTTTAGATAAGTAGGTATGACATTTTTAGGTAGATTTTATATTTTCAGATAAGTAGGTATGACATATTTAGGTAGATTTTATATTTTCATATAAGTAGGTATGACATTTTTAGGTAGATTTTATGTTATCAGATAAGTAGGTATGACATTTTTAGGAAGATTTTACATTATCAGATAAGTAGGTATGACATTTTTAGGTAGATTTTATATTTTCAGATAAGTAGGTATGACATTTTTAGGTAGATTTTATATTTTCAGATAAGTAGGTATGACATTTTTAGGTAGATTTTATATTATCAGATAAGTAGGTATGACATTTTTAGGTAGATTTTATATTTTTAGATAAGTAGGTATGACATTTTTAGGTAGATTTTATATTATCAGATAAGTAGGTATGACATTTATAGGTAGATTTTATACTTTTAGATAAGTAGGTATGACATTTTTAGGTAGATTTTATATTTTCAGATAAGTAGGTATGACATTTTTAGGTAGATTTTATATTATCAGATAAGTAGGTATGACATTTTTAGGTAGATTTTATATTTTTAGATAAGTAGGTATGACATTTTTAGGTAGATTTTATATTATCAGATAAGTATGTATGACATTTTTAGGTAGATTTTATATTTTTAGATAAGTAGGTATGACATTTTTAGGTAGATTTTATATTTTCAGATAAGTAGATATGACATTTTTAGGTAGATTTTGTATTATCAGATAAGTAGGTATGACATTTTTTGGTAGATTTTATATTTTCAGATAAGTAGGTATGACATTTTTAGGTAGATTTTGTATTATCAGATAAGTAGGTATGACATTTTTAGGTAGATTTTGTATTATCAGATAAGTAGGTATGACATTTTTAGGTAGATTTTATATTTTCAGATAAGTAGGTATGACATTTTTAGGTAGATTTTGTAT
>CANNZV010004429.1:0-41133 GCA_947561585.1 Caprella mutica | reverse complement strand
GTACATCATCACAGTGACTCTTTTCTCTGATAGTACATCATCACAGTGACTCTTTTCTCTGATAGTACATCATCACAGTGACTCTTTTCTCTGATAGAACATCATCACAGTGACTCTTTTCTCTGATAGTACATCATCACAGTGACTCTTTTCTCTGATAGTACATCATCACAGTGACTCTTTTCTCTGATAGTACATCATCACAGTGACTCCTTTCTCTGATAGTACATCACCACAGTGGCTTTTCTCTGATAGTACATCACCACAGTGACTCTTTTCTCTGATAGAACATCATCACAGTGACTCTTTTCTCTGATAGAACATCATCACAGTGACTCTTTTCTCTGATAGTACATCATCACAGTGACTCTTTTCTCTGATAGTACATCATCACAGTGACTCTTTTCTCTGTTAGTACATCATCATTGACTCTTTTCTCTGTTAGTATATCATCACAATGACTTTTCTCTGATAGTACATCATCACAGTGACTTTTCTCTGATAGTACATCATCACAGTGACTCTTGTCTGATAGTACATCATCACAGTGACTCTTTTCTCTGTTAGTATATCATCACAGTGACTCTTTTCTCTGATAGTACATCATCACATTGACTTTTCTCTGATAGTACATCATCACAGTGACTTTTCTCTGATAGTACATCATCACAGTGACTTTTCTCTGATAGTACATCATCACAGTGACTTTTCTCTGATAGTACATCATCACAGTGACTCTTCTCTCTGATAGTACATCATCACAGTGACTCTTTTCTCTGATAGTACATCATCACAGTGTCTCTTTTCTCTGATAGTACATCATCACAGTGTCTCTTTTCTCTGATAGTACATCATCACAGTGTCTCTTTTCTCTGATAGTACATCATCACAGTGACTCTTTTCTCTGATAGTACATCATCACAGTGACTCTTTTCTCTGATAGTACATCATCACAGTGACTCTTTTCTCTGTTAGTATATCATCACAGTGACTCTTTTCTCTGATAGTACATCATCACAGTGACTCTTTTCTCTGATAGTACATCATCACAGTGACTCTTTTCTCTGATAGTACATCATCACAGTGACTCTTTTCTCTGATAGTACATCATCACAGTGACTCTTTTCTCTGTTAGTATATCATCACAGTGACTCTTTTCTCTGATAGTACATCATCACAGTGACTCTTTTCTCTGATAGTACATCATCACAGTGACTCTTTTCTCTGATAGTACATCATCACAGTGACTCTTTTGTCTGATAGTATATCATCACAAATCACAATGACTCTTTTGTCTGATAGTATATCATCACAAATCACAATGACTCTTTTGTCTGATAGTATATCATCACAAATCACAATGACTCTTTACTCTGATAGTAAGTACATCATCACAGTGACTCACTGTACACGTCCACACGCTTATAATTCGTCAATGTGTTTGGTAAATATTGGTTGTGATATCAAGGTATCAAAAATAATTATATTCAATGTACTTAAATTGGTCAATATAACTCATAGTCTCTATACATGATTGTATGTCAGAATATATAAATATTCACCGTCACATAAAAGTATACAATGTCTTACAGTCCTAGTTTTCGATTCTACTGTTTGACAAAGTTTTCAATTTTACTATTTGACAAACAATTTTCCAACATGTTGGACCTCTTCAAACTCTACTTTTTATCCAGTTGCTGTAAATACAGTTTTGATGAGAAAAAGAATTAATTTCGTAGAGATTTTAGAACTAATCTTTTAAAATCTCTTGACTGAAAGGAAAAATGTACTTTGTAAAGTAGTTTTTACTTGGAAAGTAACAAGTACATGTAAAAAGTACTTCTAAGTAATTATTCAAAGTACTTTTTAGAAAGTACTTCAAGTAGTACTTGAAGTACTTACTTGTTACTTAGTACTTTTACTTGGTACTTGGGAAGTACTTTCCCGCCCATCTCTGCCCCCTAGGTCATGAGCCCCCCTAGGTCATGAGCCCCCCTAGGTCATGAGCCCCCCCTAGGTCATGAGCCCCCCCTAGGTCATGAGCCCCCCCTAGGTCATGAGCCCCCCCTAGGTCATGAGCCCCCCCTAGGTCATGAGCCCCCCCTAGGTCATGAGCCCCCCCTAGTTCATGAGCCCTCCCCTAGGTCATGAGCCCTCCCCTAGGTCATGAGCCCTCCCCTAGGTCATGAGCCCCCCCCCTAGGTCATGAGCCCCCCCCCCCCCCCTAGGTCATGAGCCCCCCCCCCCTAGGTCATGAGCCCCCCCCCCCCTAGGTCATGAGCCCCCCCCCCCCCAGGTCATGAGCCCCCCCCCCCCCCTAGGTCATGAGCTCCCCCTCCATGTTTTTTTAATCCTTATTTACCTAGTTAAACAAATGAAGAACTACTTAGATAGAAATAACTGAGAGTTGCTAATGTAGTTTGTTGTATCCGCTAGATTGTTGTACTGCACAATTCATGATCGTTTAATGACCTGGCAGGGGGGTTCGGGGGGCGGCACGCCCCCCGATATACATTTATTTTATGTCTAATCAGTAATGAACTACAAAAGTGTCAATAAGGATTAAATAATATAGGTAAATAAGGATTTAAAAACAGGGGGGCTCGTGACCGGGGGGGCTCGTGACCGGGGGGGCTCGTGACCGGGGGGGCTCGTGACCGGGGGGGCTCGTGACCAGGGGGGCTCGTGACCGGGGGGGCTCGTGACCGGGGGGGGCTCGTGACCGGGGGGGGCTCGTGACCGGGGGGGGCTCGTGACCGGGGGGGCTCGTGACCGGGGGGGCTCGTGACCGGGGGGGCTCGTGACCGGGGGGGCTCGTGACCGGAGGGGCTCGTTACCGGAGGGGCTCATGACCGGGTGGGCACTTGACCTAGGGATGCTCTTGACCTAGGGGGGCATATGACCGAAAGGGGGGGGGGGGGGCTCTTGACCGGGGGGGCTTATGACCTACACCCATACAATCAATGTGTATTTTTTTATTAATATAATTCCTACTGTACTAAGTAATAGTAAGTATTATGTTTATATTAGTATTACCTACCCATTTACACAATAAAACACTTCGTCAATGGTTAAAAATACGTTATATTTTAGTGTTGTCATTTCACTCGAAAGTTTGAACATGTTATACATTGTTGTTTGCCATACATCAGAATTGAAAATATAATTACCCGCTTTTAGAATCAACGGCTACTTTAAATTATAAGGTTTATCATATATTTGATTCGTCTGCCAAGTATACATAGATTCTATTCAGATGTATTAAAATTGACAATCAATGCTTAATTCATTCATTTGTTAGAAGACTCAGATTGGTATTTTAATATCAATTAATTTAGTTTTAGCCTCTATACGTTTTCTTTGATTAGAATAGTTCTGAAAAAGGGGTAGCTATTTTAAATAAAAGCAAGCCGTAATTGTCATGCGCATTTAATGTATATTTAGTTGCAGATATCTTAGCCTTATTATAATTCGAACAATAAGTCTATAACACATTTAATTTACTGATAAAAATTATTTTGAAATTGCTTTACCTCAATTAGATTTTCATTGAAATAGTACCAACGCTAGCTAGGTTCCTAAGTAATTTTCGGCCCCTAATAGCTGTTGCTTTGTTAAAGTTTAAACGGGACATAATTCGAATGTCCCCTTAAGAAATAAAAGCAGTTATATATGCCCTCTACATTCCCTTTGGTTTGCCCTCTTCCACTATTGTGATGTAGATTCAACCATTCTTTGTCGCTATCAATGACGTCACAACCTGGAGTGGAAGTCCTGTTTTCTGTTGATTCTAAATCCTTCTGATTGAATTTTACGTATTTTGGTTATTGACAAACGCCATGTATAATTCACACGTGACACTATATAAGTGGGTATGATTATGTAAAATATTTATATATTTGACGTTAAAGTAATCATATCTTGTTATCATATGTAATAACGTATATAATTCGGAAAATATACAAGCGTAACTATCTCAAAATTTATTCATTAACGTTATCGGTCAATGTAACGATCTAAATTAATGAGTTAAAATAGCAGTTTGTTATCGGACGCATGACGGGAAGATTTTCCAGTAATCGTCAGAGTGGACGGATGGATTCTTTGTTTCATCGGCCAGTCTGTCCGAACATTAAAATTAGATGTTCTGATAATCTAGTGACCGGACTACCATTTTAAATAAAAAGTAAGTATTTGTTTGCTTAGATTTCAAAATGCACTGATTGATCGTAAATTGTACATCTAGAAAAACACACACCTGGTACATTAAAAGCTACTGAAACACACTCAGGAGTTTCAAAGAGGAACCGTTCTCTTACGAAAAATACAACGAACTGACCGATAACTTGACTTTCCGACAATGATTGGAAGCTACCTGTTAATTTTTCTGGTTAAATGATTAGAAAGAATTACTAATCAATTATAGTGGTTGATTCTTTAATAACGTAGAACGTATGCCTCTATTCATTAATATATTATATAGAAAATTATACTCAATGTGTCTGCTATTCCGATTACTAGAGGTATGCCGATTACTGGCACAAACACCCTATTTGTTATCTGAATGAGAACTAAACCTAATCTTCACTCTACCTACAGGGTGGGACAAATCAAATGCCGTAGTTTTTAATATTTTTTTTGAACTAAAAGATGCTTGCATGATTGTTTTATTCAAATCGGTATAAAATATGCTATTCGTATGCCTCGTCTCTCTGAGAAATGATGTAGAGTGGCCGCCACGCTTACCTGATTTGAGCTTATGCGACTTTTTCCTGTGGGGGTACATAAAGGAGAAACTGTTCTTAGTCGGTAAGTTTAGAGTTATTGGACAGTTCTAAAAAGTAAGGTACCTAATCAATTGTACATGCTAACTATACAGGGTGTCCCAAAAAAACCGGTACCCAAATTTCAAAGGCTGTAATTTAAAAACTATCATACTTAAAAAAAATTGTAAAATCACATTTTGTTTCTCAACATTTTTTCTATCTCTGTACGAAATTTTAGATGAATCGATCCAACGGTTTTCTTTTAGCTGTATTTTTAGTGAACGATACCAAAAACCTGCTTGCGCATTTTCAGTAAAACACTTTTTTCGCAGTTCGAATTGTTAGAGAAGCACTTACAGAAAATTTCAAATCACTGCAATAAAAAAAATGGATTACATCTTACTAGATCTACATTCAACATATTTGTAACCTTAAATTTGAAGCGACATCCTTACAAGATGTACGAGCGAAACAAACACCTAAATACCATTCTTCCTCGGCGTTGAATTTTGCGCATTGGTTTTAGCAAAAAATGTCCGGTTTGTGGACGATAATGTGGTTGGTGATGAAACCATTTTTCATTCGAATGGCAAAATAAATTATCATAACGTTAGCACATCTTCACCGAAGAACCAACCTCCTACTTTTAACTTTGACGTAAGAATATCGTGAGAGAAAGTCTGTGTGTGGATTGGACTAGGCAGCAATGGCGGACTTGGCCGTATCGTCTGTCCATATTTTTACAAAAAATAATTTAAATGGAGATAGATACCTTGATCTAATAAATGATAAAATCGTTCCAAGCCTTCAAGAAATACATGGAAACAGAATCAATCGAACCTGGTTGGTTCAGGACGGGTTCAGAACTGTTGCTGTAAATAAAAACTAAATGATCTATTCTGCATTTCGCATTATCGCCCTGAATCATCGTAACGAATGGCCCATCAGATCGACTGAAACGATTAATAGGAGGAACACTTTGAATGTTTTTTTTTGTTCGGTTGCATATTAATAAACGACTTTTATTGTTATAATAACGTTTTTTTAATAAACAATTTTAATAAACTGTTGAAAGTTATTAAAAAAATGGTTTTAATATACTAAAATCCGAAGTTAAAAAGTGCGCAAACAGGTTTTTGATATCGTTCACTAAAAATACTGCATAATGAAAACAGTTCATTATACAGTACTTATATTCATCTAAAATTTTGTACAGATAGGTATGTAGAAAAGGTTGATAAATAAAATTTGATTTTCAATTTTTTTTAAAGTTAAATAGTTTTTGAATTACAGCCATTGAAATTTGGGTATCGGTTTTTTTGGGACACCCTGTACAATTAAATTGTATATCTTTATGATCGAAAATGTAGAACTGTCTGAAAACTCTGAACTTACCCTAAATGATGCAATGGAAGGTCACTATAATTCTCACAAAAATGTCTATCTGCAAGAGACTTCCTAATTAGATATAATAGGTACACTATGTAAATTTTTATGTTTAGTTGTAAAAGTAAATCAAATGAGATGGCGAGTTTAATATACCTAAGGTAGAAATGGTTATTACCTTCGCATATGCGGAAGGTAATGTTTAAGTTGGCATTTATTTATCATCTTGTTATTCGCATAACTTGAAGTATTCAACCAAATTGCCTAATATTTGGTTGAACTACTTTAACAATTTGTCAATGTCTAAGTACCATCCGGTAAATTTTTGGGAGTGATCCAGTCAAGGTCAATTATAACTCAAAAAGTATTACACCAAATTGTCTGAAATTTGGTGGGACGATTTGGTCAATCATTATCCAGAAATCGGTTAGTTAGAATTTTGGAGCGAACGGGTGGGTGACAGGTCAAGGTTATTTATAAGCGACGGCGAGGTATGTCCTCGATAATGATTATTAAGAGTTTACACTATTTTTCAGAATTACTTTAGACTTTTGTATTTGAAAGATATAGCTACCACTGTTAGATTTGCTGGCGAGTTCACAAGCGGATCCGTGTCATGTTGGCTAGTGAACTAGCAGCTTATAAAAAAATTTGTAAGTTGTCCATGTTGAACTTTTCTGGTGAGTTGTCTTGTTAGCTTGTAAACTGTTCAGTGACATCATAGTTTCTATGAAAGGTCCCCTCCAAGCAATTTTTCATTTCTTTAATCAATGAGGCTTATATGCTTATCATTTAGCTGTGAACCTCATTAAATTTGATAGCTCATGGATGCAGAAGTAGATTTTCTGCATCCATGAGCACTTTCCGCACATACAGATTGTAGATGCAGGGTAATCAAAAAATATTTCACCAAGCTTTTTCTAAGCTCCTACTTTTTCCACAAGATTTCCCTATAAACAACGTATATCGATTCGATTTTTTTTCGATTGCCTGGAATTTCGAATCGATGGATTGTTTCATCGAATCGACAGACCGTTGTTTGTAGGGTTGAATCATAGGTATAAGAACTATTTAATTATTTATTTTAATTGGTATCCATGATACCTGTAGGTATCATGAATAGGTACTAACTATAATAAAATAATAATTTTCAAGTTTCTTCCTTACGATTCAAAAGTTTCGAGGAAAAGGGCTGGTGGAAAGACTTGGAAAAAAACCCTGCGTCTTCAGCAACGTAGAGATGAGGGTGATCATTTCCGTAGATTAGGTTTATTTGAGCTGACCTTATTTATTTCTGCAATTCAGGGTTATATTGTGCTTTTGGTTCAGAATTGAAATTTTGAATGATATAATCTCAAATTAGGGCTCGTGAGCGACTTGTTAGATATAATATTAGTTGAAAAACAGTTGCCAGAAAAATTAATATACCTAGTAAAATATAACTAAAATTGAACTTGAACAATTTAGAACTCCGGCTGGGCTAGGTAGTTAGTAGATATAACCGTTTATGAAGTAAAACCTTGAGACAATTAGATAATGTTCAGTATACCTTTGGAATTTTCTCCTAATTTTTGGGTGAGTAAAAGCTCGTAAATATAAACAACATTCTTTGGTGCTAACTTGCTATTTGGGCAGTCTGCAGAATATGGGAGATATTTATTATTTGGGATATTCTCTCTGAACAATTTTGAATTAATTCCTATATTTACATTAATTTTGCTACAAACACTTCTGAATTAATCCCTATAGGCTGTATTTACATTAATTTTGCTTCAAACCCAGTCTGCAGAATATGGGACATTTTTAACATTTTCTGTGTGAACAATCCTTAATTTCTTCCTATTGGCTATATTTACATGAATAATACAGTAAATACTGAGAACAAAAGCCAAAATAGAGGATTTCTTGGAGAACAGATTACCAATTTCCGCAGTTTGGCTACAAGCCTACAAACAGAATAAGAGATCTGCCTCATATCTCTACAAACACTTTACCAGTTTCTGCAGACTGGCATCTAATTGGCTTAATTTTTTTTAAATTAGCTAATTCTTATGTTCCCTTGTTGATTAGGCTAACTTATTTTTTTTTAAAATCTAAAATCTTCAAAACTTAGGCTTGGTGTTTTTGTGAAACTTTAGCCTACAATCTCTATCTTAAATATGGAACATTATAACATATAGATTTGTTTGAAACTTACTTTACTTTTCCTAAGTCATACATACTCTAGATAAACTAACTAACTACATTCTACAGCAATTAACCGATTAAACATGAAAAGATTGGTGAAAGGTATAATTATCTGTTGAGCATTTGGTTTATTTGTTTCAAAGAATTTCAAATACCTAAATAATTGTAGATTGCTAAGCTATCAGTTAGCAGAAACTATAACTTATTGAATTTTTAGCCAATTTCTGTACTGTAATGTATATAAACTCTTGTTCATCAATAACTATTAATATCATTTGAAAGCTAAAATTTACCCATTTTTGTCATGTTTTGTGTGAACTATCCATAATATCCTCTTATATTTATAATATGTATTTTCTATTAAGAGAAATCAGACGAGAGGATTTCTTGGATAACATTTTAACAGTTTCTGCTCTGGTAATAATTGTCTGCAATCTGCATATCACAGGAATGTATCATTACTTCCCAACCTCAAAATATCTTTAATAATTGATTAGGATTTACTCTCTTATGATGGTAACAACCTTGTGTATATTTTATATATATAAAATGAACTTCTACTTGAGTAATATTACTGTTGTTTTTCAGAGGAAAATGAGGGACATCGTGAGAATTGGAATTGGAGGAGGGCTAATATTTGGTGGACTGTCATATGAAAAACACAATCCCACATTTCACAAGTAAACTATGAAAGACTGAATTAGTTGAGTAAATATATTCTGATTTTTTTCATCTTGCAAGTATTTTCACTGAAGCCTGTTCACAGATATGTTACAGTACCTATCATGCATCAGTTTGATCCAGAGACCAGCCACAAATTAGCAATCTCTGCTCTCAAACTTGGAATCATCCGTCCTGTAACTAAAAATTATGAAACTGATAAATTGGTAAGTAATTTTATTCAAGGATTTTGAGTGAGTAACATAAATGGTAGCTATTTGGATGAGTAAAAAATACTTTTACATCGTAAAAGTATAGTCGAATTTTCAATGAAACTATATAAGCCACCTATTTAATTCAGGATTCCTCTAACATTTATGTTTCTATGCATGTGAGTGTGTTCTGTTGTAGGTAATTTATATAGACTTGATAATCTTGTAACTAAATGATGTTTTAGCACACAGAATTATTAGGCTTCAGTCTAAAATCTCCCATCGGCTTAGCAGCAGGCTTTGACAAAGATGGAGAGGCAGTGGATGGTCTTTTTAAACTTGGCTTCGGGTTGGTGGAAATAGGTTCTGTGACCCCAGAGCCACAAGAAGGAAATGCTAAGCCTCGTGTCTTTAGATTGAGTGAAGACGAAGCGGTTATCAACAGGTTAGTTTACAAGATTTAATATATTAGGCATTATTTGTATGAAGACAAGTTAGCTACCTGGTAACACACCATATTCAAACTCTAATGTTTTATGTAAAGGACTATAAAATATATGAAACTAAAAGTTTATAACAAAGAAAAGTAGCACATGGAAAATATAAATCTCTTAGCAAAAAATGTGTTAATTTTCTTACTCGGTTTAAAATATGATTTTAGGTACGGGTTCAATAGTGCGGGTCATGAAGCTGTGAGTAAGAATTTGGAGCATTTGCCCCCTCCTGGTGAAAGGCCTGCTCTACTTGGGATCAACTTGGGCAAGAACAAATCCTCTGTAGATGCTGTGAGTGACTACAGAGCTGGTATTAAGTGTCTGGGGAAGTACGCAGACTACATTGTCATCAACGTTAGTAGGTGATTATAAACGAGATTATTTTTTGATACACATTTATTTCATTAAATAAACACTTTAAAACAAAATTATTTCCATTACGGTTTCTATGGGTGATTGGCAGCTGTTAAGTTGAATTTTACTATTATGAGAAAGTTTTAATTACTGACTTATCTCCAATATAGAGAATTGAAACGTTCCATATTTTAATTATATTGCTTCTTGATTCCGACTTTTAATTCAGTAAGTGTCTAACAAATGAAATATAATCCAATCACTTTTCCCCAGTCCCAACACTCCAGGTCTCAGAGGTCTGCAACATGGTGGTATGTTGGGGGAATTACTAGATGGTGTGTTGCAGGAGAGAGAAAAATTAGTAAAGGAAAGTAATTTGCAGTCAAAGATGATGAAAGTACCACCTCTTCTCGTAAAAATAGCGCCTGATTTAACAGAAGTTGAATTGAAAGGCATATGCGACGTGCTTATGAAGAAAAAGGTATGCTTATTGTAAGGTCAAAAAAGTATATTTGAATTGATATATATTGAAAACATAAATTGTGTGCTTTGCCGAGTGTTATTGGTCTTTAACAGGTAGATGGCGTTATCATATCCAACACTACGATATCTCGCCCAGCTACTCTCACTAGTGAGCACAAAGAACAATCTGGAGGTCTGAGTGGAAAACCATTGGAAAAGATGTCCACTGAAGCTATAGAAACAGTTTACAAACACACAAAAGGTAGCCGATTTTATTGACTAATTAAGTCACCACAATTCATTTTTCAGTGTCCGTTACTATTTGCTGTGTAGGTTTAATAGGGGCTTTAGGTCCAGCTAATTCTTTATTGTTTGTACAGTTTTATCAACTGAACATGTCCCATTTTAATGATAGAGGAGCACATGTCTGATAAAGTGAATTTATGAAGATTCACATACTTGGTATGTGTACCATGTTTACCTTTTGCCTCAAATGTGTACCATGTAGTCTGTGAAGTAGTGTCAGGCTACAAATATTTTTTTGCGAAGAGAAGAATGAAAAATCCTTAAACATCAGTTCAACACAATAAACTCTTGCATCATTCATTGTAAAGGTCTTCTCTAAGCAAATATTTTTATTGCTGTATTCAGCGAGGCTAATGTTTCTTATCATTTTGCTGCAAACCGCATCGAATTTGGTAGCATATATTATATGCTTTTAAAGATTTTTATAATTGAAACTCTACTTTACCTATTTTACTTCCGACTTACTAATTTCAGAAATTTCAAAACACCATTTGTTTTGATTTTCAAGTAGGCATTAGGTATAAATCCATTTAATATTCGTGTAAAGGTATAAAATTGAATGAACTTATAATAGAAACGTTTATATACTTTAGGAACCAATTAAAATATAAAATTTAGGCCGAAAACGCATAGTTTGTTTAAAAATTTAAATTTGAAATCAAAACAAAGAGTGTACAATCTTTTTTCTCAGCGTCAGGTTGGAGATTCGCTCGATTGCCTTTCACAGAGTATTAAAACACTTTAATAGCAAATATTGAAATATATACTGAACTGAATTGTATGCGGTTTGCAGAATAATGATTGTAGACGTAGACCTTAGGTCTATAATATTATTAAATAAACTCATTTTTTCCCCGGAGCCTGAAGAGGACCTTTAAAGTTTTACCCCATCATTGGGACAATTAATAGACAAAGGCACATTTGCATTATACAGGTCAAAGAATCACAAAGTCTAATATCATAACGAGTGTAAATTGATTATTATATTACCTTTTGACAAAGATGTATTTTGTATCACGTACTACTATGAAGAGGAAATAGTTGATGTTTCGGTACTAAACTTGGATGTTCTCATTCTTGCTTAATGACTTATTTATTGCACAGGGCTACTGCCAATAATAGGAGTGGGCGGAGTTTCTGACGGTGCAGGAGTTTATGAAAAATTGAGAGCAGGGGCTTCTGCAGTGCAACTGTATTCTGCTATGGTGTATAGAGGCCCAGCCATAGTCAGGGACATAGAGCAGGAACTGCTGCAAATCATGGAGTGAGTCTTGCATTCTAAGCTAAAGTTAATTAGAGAGAGAGTGAAGAGACACCGTGTGGTATATACTATGTGTATGTAATAGAGACACTGTGGTGCAAGTGTGTGTGTAATGGAGACAGTGTGGCAAGACATTGTATTAGGGACACTGTGTGGTGGAAGGCATTGTATCAGGGTACGTACACACTACAAGCGGAGCGGAATTAATATTATAATTTGTGTGGAGCTCCGCTCGCAGTGTGAAAAGCCAAGCGTCTCATACGAATACCAAACCTCATTGATGGCGCATCGCTTGTAGTGTTTTTGAGCCTTTAGTTTGTGTGGTGCAAGTCAGTGTATTAGGGACATTGTGTGGTGCAAGTCAGTGTATTAGGTACATTGTGTGGTGCAAGTCAGTGTATTAGGGACATTGTGTGGTGCAAGTCAGTGTATTAGGGACATTGTGTGGTGCAAGTCTGTGTATTAGGGACATTGTGTGGTGCAAGTCTGTGCAGAGATATACGATGTAGGCATTGGAAAATACAGTTTATAAATATAACTGCAGTATTTTTCCACAGCTGAGTGAAACTGGTTAAATACATACATAAATTTGGGCATACATAAATTTTTCGCTTTTTTTCCAGAGACAAGAAAATATCTTCCATTTCTGAAATCAAGATAATTGCCTCGTGATATGTAAAAGATTTTCACCTCTAGTTAAATGTTAATATATGAATAAGTATTTTTTCTTCATCCCCGAGTTGTCAACACATAAAAACTGATAGGATGAAAATAATAGAAATAAATTGGATATAATTACTCTCTTTTTTTAAAGTCAAATACTAAAAATTACGATTGAAAATAAATTGGCACAATATTTCTTACAATTAAGAACATAAAAGTTACTTAAAATGATAGTGAAAGAAGTGTTATTCTAAACTATCAATGAAGAGAAATACCTTCATATGAAAAAAAATAACCGAATAAAGATATTCTCCATGAATGAAGTTAAACAACTATGTAAAATTCGAATATCCTACAATATTAGTCTATATCTGGGAAGATATCTACTTCTAGTGAGATTTATTGAGGTAGGTAGAGACTATTTCTAGATGTATCTTTAATGACAAATTATAATCTAGCATTAGCTGCTATACAGGTTCAATTTTAATATAAACAATAGGATATTTCTTATTTAGAATTTTAGAGTTAATTTAGGCACTTAACATTCACACTAAGAGTTTATTAATCAATTAAATCACAGAGACAAGGCGCTACTTGGTTTGTTTCTTGAGGAGTATTTTACTCCTGAGGTAAGCAGTGTTGGTGACTTGCTGCTTTCTGACGGTACAGACCTTATTCCTCCTCTCCGCGTCCTTGTACAGCGCCTTCCACGTCTCGTCCTTACTCGCTATGAACTGCATGCTCCCCACTAGGATGAGGCAGCGCTTGGCTCTCGTTAGGGCCACATTCAGTCGCTGCTGCTGGCTGAGGAAACCAATTGAGCCACCACAGCCTCCTGGGGCTCTAACACACGAGAAGATGATAACATCCTTCTCCCCTCCCTAATGAACGGAAAATAGTGATGACTGATAACACACCTTTAGATACTCTCACCAAAATGTCAACATGAATTATAGAATTGTAACTTTTGATATAAAAGCCTCATTGAACTGCACATCTAGTGGCGAAAATCTCTATATTATATAATATTAATCACCAAATATGTACCAACGCTATCTAGCGTTACAACTGACGACCAATTCTGTGAACTTTAATTTCTCAGCGATTTCATTGGCATTATTTCTAGAATGTGTCCGAATAAAGTAGGCCTACTAATGATTGAAAGGGCAAAAAAGTGTTGCAATTGGTGTGTGTACTGTAATGGTGACTGACCTGGAATGCATCGACTGTGTTGATGGTGATAGCGACTGAGGCTGCTAGTAAGGCAAGTTCTTTCTGCAGACAACACTTTTGGCTCTGATATGGAGTGATAACACCAACCTAACAAAAGAAAAAGAGAAACTATGCGTAAAGTAGAAAAAATGATTCTATATTTGGTATTTTCATTAAGTAAGGTTTCATCGCAAGCTTAGGAACTAAAGCCCATATCGCTGACATAAAAAATGAATTAAAACAAGAGACTATACCAAGCAGTCAGAAAGGAAAGTTGGTTTATGAACGATAGTTATGAAAATAATAACTTGATCAGGTAATAACTACTCTAGTCTAACCAAACTACTCACAGTGGCTCCCTTTAGTTCTTCTTTCACAGACTCGATGATAGAGCGAATGAAGTGGGCCTCCCTCATGTTGCGTATGTCCTTCCCTCCGTTAGTGGCCTCTTCGGAACCATCCTGAAGAAGGACACAAGAGGAAAAAAGAGAATGATAATAACTACAGTAGAACTCCTCCATAGTGAATGAGTTAGGATGTAGCCTCTATAGCAGTGGTTCTCAAAGTACCCCTTGCTTTTCCCAGGCACCCCCTAGCATTATTTTGCATTGAAATAGATTGAAAAGCTACAATTAGAATAGACTTGGTTACTATGATTTGAGAATCAAATATGAAAATTGAAAAAGTAAGGAAGATGATAGTTTTATTTTCATGACGTAAAATTTTTTTTAGGTAAGGAAAATTAAAATCCATTAGAAATTAAAGAAAACCATATAATTTCTGACAATAATGCAGTATATAGTGCTAGATTATAGCACAGAAGGAATAAAAGTTACTGGCACATAAAACGAGAAATCCCACACTCAAAGATATAATTTTTTTTTTATCAAAGTCCCAATTATAATTAGGTGTTTATATCAGAAAATTCGTATACTTTTATAACTACCTCATATCGCAACATTTTGAGGAAAATACACTTCATGTATATTCTGCATGATATTAATAGCAAGAACTGAACTTATAAACAACAGCCATCTCATGCACCCCCTACAAACAATCCATGCCCCAAAGGGGTGCCGCGCACCCCTGTTTAAGAACCACTGCTCTATAGTGAACTAATTCTCTTTAAAGACTCGTGAAAATTCAGACAGTTCAAATTTTAAGATAAATAACGATTTGTCTAACAAAATTATCATTGTAGGATAGCTTAGCTATGAATAAAATAGCCGATCATTATAGATAGGGTAAAGGATCTATCTAGCAATTAGACCCTTGATGTTCAAATATTAAATATACCAGTGGTTCTTGAAGTGAGCTGCCCCGCACCCATTTGGGCCAATGAATGTTTATAGGGGGTGCCTTGGATGGCTGTTTTTAGTTCGTTTCTTGCTGTTAATATCATGCAACATATACATGGAATATATTCTCACACTTTAGTAACCAAATATATTATAATTGTAGCTTTTTAATCTATTTCAATGAAATACAACGCTCAGGGGGTGCCTGAGAAAAATACTTTTGGAACCACTAAGCTAGAGCATTTCTACGGTAGGGTACTCACCATTAGGTTCATGACGATGTAAGGCATGAAGGAGGAGGTCCTGAACTTCTCCATGTCCTTTGGTGTCACGAGTTCTCCCTTGTAGAAGTGAGAGGAGGGGAACTGAGCGATGCTGGGGTGCATGCGGTACTGCGTCTTTAGCCTGAAACAAGGAGAGGGGGTTTACCGTCTGCCTAGGAACAAAGGCTATATTGCTGATGTCAAAAAGAAATTGAGTAGCTAGCTACAATGTAATCCTATAAGTAACGTCTAATCCTACAAACCACTCGCGTGCAAGTTTGTCTACACTAACGTGTAATGCTGTCACTCGCGTGCAAGTTTGTCTACATTAAGGGGATCGTTACACTCTTTTTTGCAATTTTCACCGATTTTATTTTTACTTCAGTTCCCCAGAGAACAATCTAAAGAAAACGAACAGAAAATTTCAGTTCGCTGTGGCAACTGGAAGTGGGTATGGGGTGCGAATAATGGAGGGGGGGGGGTGGGATTTGGTTAGTTTGTGTGTTGAGTAATAGCCTCCCATTCTTGGTAGATGGCTTCGTCATAGCCAGGGAGGACCTTTGGTTCCCCCGAAGCGACCTGATGTTAAATTGCCTCCCATTCTTGGTAGATGGCTTCATCATAGCCAGGGAGGACCTTTGGTCCCCCCCCCCAAAGCGACCTGATGAGTTTTTTGTCTACTCCATTATATCCGTAACTTTTTTTTACTAAAATTCGACTCGCGCCAAAGTCTAAGGCTCAATGGGTCTAAGTCTAAGGCTACAGAAAAATTAATAGTTAATCTGTTTAGCTCGAAATTCCTAAGATCGTCTACAGGAGATCTTTATAAATTTCAATCTCTAACATTTTTTTATTTTAAAAACAAAAAAGTTTAAAAAATAAAATAATTCAATATTTAGATCGAAACTCGAAAGAAGGGCTTCTAGACGCCCTTAGGATATTGGTAGAGAGCAGATTAGCTTCTATAAATTTTTCTGTAGGACCAACCCCCCGAAAGTATAAAGGTTTTTGAGGTGGGCAAAAAAAAGCAGGTTTTTCGCCCCCCACGGGGGAGGGGTGCCTCAAAATGAAAAATTAACACGAACATCTTCAAAGATTTTGAGCATTTTACACCTTATGTCAAAATCTCAGCTCAATCGGACGAGTATTATTGGTAGCTATCAAAAAGTGAATCGATCCCCTTAGCGTGTAATACTGTCGCTCACGTGTAAGTGTGACTACATTAACGTGTAATACTATCACTCACGTGTGGATGAGCTCCACTTTGTTCTGCTCCACTGACATGTGGTAGTAGATTCTCTCAAAGAGACTCTGCTTGAGGTTCTTGTTGTGTGCTAGTTGTGACAGCACAGTGGGAGGCAGTTGCTGGTGATCCCCTACCAGCACCAGTTTGCTCACCTTCGTCAGTAGTGGCAGCCAGATGTCAGGCTCCTGACACTGACCTGCCTCATCGATGATGCACACTGACACTTCTTTCTCCAGGATGCTAAAAACATTACAATGTACATTTCATTGGCCTAAATTGATCAGGAATTCAGGCTGAACAGTAGAATATTAAAAAAAACTAATTGATTTGACTAGTAGCTACATTTTCTAAAATTTATATAGGACAAGTTCCGAGTAATCAATCGGACATTTCCTCATTTTGGAAATGTAAGAAAATTTATACAATTATTAGTGTACTTGCCCTTTAAAAGCAATGGGTCTTCAATAGTAAATTATTACCCATTGTTAGATTATTTTTAGTGAATTAAAGTAATTAAACTAAAAAAATTCTGCACAAACTTATACTTTACTAGTGTAGCTACTTTCCTGTTAAAAATAACAGATCATCAAAACCAATTTATTACCTTTAATGAATTCAATTACAATTTATAATTCATTCAAAGCATAATTATTTTATAGATAAAATACAACTAGAAATGGAATAAAAACATGGGAATTTGAATACCAAGTCAATATATTCCCGTGTGTATCATAGTTACACTCTTCATGTTCAATACCCGTCTAGCAAAAGCGGACACCAAATAAATGAACACGAATGAAATTAATAGGTTAGATTCAACTAATAATTTCAATTATTGGTATCCATGATATCTACAGGTACTATCTATGGTTGAATAATAATAATAATAACTAGCAAGACCCGAGGAAATTCCACGGGATGGGAATCAACAAAAATGTTTGGATAAAACTGGTAATAAAAATAACGGTTTTGTACTGAAACATATAAAACCCAGCTAATGTGTTTAATAACATGCTTCTGAAAACAATTTCCTTTGTATTTAATTATACTGGTCACATATCGTATTTAAATTTACACCTAGTTTCTGAGGCGCTATTAATAGGACGTCTGTTTAACCCGTCATGTGACGGACAGACCATTATCACCTTTCAACATTTTTCTGAACTAAGTTATATTCTAGTTCCACAGTTCCCCACTTTCATTTTCTCCACATTTCAATTCCCCCACCTTTCAATCAGAAATTAAATATAAGCAAACATAATGAAAATAAGAGGTTCAAAATATAAGACATTAATAATATGTTTAGTTTGTGGTATCATGCATACCGAATTTGCTTATATCTAATTACTGAAAGCGTAACGGACGGACTCACTCACTCACTAAGGAAGGAACAAGCAGAATTATAATATGATAGTCAATAGTAATAACTTCCCTCATGTGTTTATTTACTTGGTGTCCGCTTTTGCTCTACCGGTATTAAACATGAAGAATGTAACTATGATACGCACGGGAATATATTGATATGAAATTTAAATTCATATGTTTTATTCCATTTTTCAATGTATAGAAATAAAGGATCAGTTTATGCAGAAAAAATAATTCTATTTAAATCAACAAAAAATAAGCTTACAACAGGTATTAATTTACTATTGAAGACCAGTTATACTTTACGGGCAAGTACACTAGTAATTATATACTTTTTAATGTGTCCAAAAATGTATCCGATAACTCTCATCTCTAATATATTTTTTGGTAGACACCTCTGATTCACACCTTGTTACAGTTTCCTGGTTACAAGAACTACCCAAAGTACTGGTGATAACATCTGCAGTAAGTAGCACCTTCTGCTGTATCTTTCTCTTGAGGTCATTCATCTGAACGGAGTTGTAGTGAGGCCTGCAGTCTCGCTCGAACTGAGTCTTGCGCTTCACCATGTCTACCACTCTGTCCTGATTCCTGTAAAGAAATTAAAACATGTTAACCACTCTATCCTGATTCCTGTAAAGAAATGAAAAAAACATGTTAACCACTCTATCCTGATTCCTGTAAAGAAATGAAAAACATGTTAACCACTCTATCCTGATTCCTGTAAAGTAAAATGAAAAAACATGTTAACCACTCTATCCTGATTCCCGTAAAGAAATGAAAAAACATGTTAACCACTCTATCCTGATTCCTGTAAAGTAAAATGAAAAAACATGTTAACCACTCTATCCTGATTCCCGTAAAGAAATGAAAAAACATGTTAACCACTCTATCCTGATTCCTGTAAAGAAATGAAAAAACATGTTAACCACTCTATCCTGATTCCTGTAAAGTAAAATGAAAAAACATGTTAACCACTCTATCCTGATTCCTGTAAAGTAAAATGAAAAAATATGCTAACCACTCTATCCTGATTCCTGTAAAGTAAAATGAAAAAACATGTTAACCACTCTATCCTGATTCCCGTAAAGAAATGAAAAAACATGTTAACCACTCTATCCTGATTCCTGTAAAGAAATGAAAAAACATGTTAACCACTCTATCCTGATTCCTGTAAAGAAATGAAAAACATGTTAACCACTCTATCCTGATTCCTGTAAAGTAAAATGAAAAAATATGCTAACCACTCTATCCTGATTCCTGTAAAGAAATGAAAAAACATGTTAACCACTCTATCCTGATTCCTGTAAAGAAATGAAAAAACATGATTACCACTCTATTTTGATTCCTGTAAAGAAATGAAAAACATGTTAACCACTCTATCCTGATTCCTGTAAAGTAAAATGAAAAACATGTTAACCACTCTATCCTGATTCCTGTAAAGTAAAATGAAAAAACATGTTAACCACTCTATCCTGATTCCTGTAAAGAAATGAAAAAACATGTTAACCACTCTATCCTGATTCCTGTAAAGTAAAATGAAAAAACATGTTAACCACTCTATCCTGATTCCTGTAAAGTAAAATGAAAAAATATGCTAACCACTCTATCCTGATTCCTGTAAAGTAAAATGAAAAAACATGTTAACCACTCTATCCTGATTCCCGTAAAGAAATGAAAAAACATGTTAACCACTCTATCCTGATTCCTGTAAAGAAATGAAAAAACATGTTAACCACTCTATCCTGATTCCTGTAAAGAAATGAAAAACATGTTAACCACTCTATCCTGATTCCTGTAAAGTAAAATGAAAAAATATGCTAACCACTCTATCCTGATTCCTGTAAAGAAATGAAAAAACATGTTAACCACTCTATCCTGATTCCTGTAAAGAAATGAAAAAACATGATTACCACTCTATTTTGATTCCTGTAAAGAAATGAAAAACATGTTAACCACTCTATCCTGATTCCTGTAAAGTAAAATGAAAAACATGTTAACCACTCTATCCTGATTCCTGTAAAGTAAAATGAAAAACATGTTAACCACTCTATCCTGATTCCTGTAGAGTAAAATGAAAAAACATGTTAACCACTCTATCCTGATTCCTGTAAAGTAAAATGAACATTAACCACCATCCAATTAGAATGAACATTATAAATTTCTTACATTTTCTTCAGGACAGGGTCAGTCTGGTTCATCATCTCGTTTCTAGCAACGTTGATTGCATCGGAGAGACGCTTCAACTCTGTTCTGGATCGCTCGTCTTGGGGACTGAAACATATTTATTAGCTTTTAACACAGTCTGTATGAAGAGATTTAGTCTAATAATGGTTTGAAATTAACAATGAAACCTACATCCAGCTCTATTTCAGTAAACTACAAAACAGTAGCTACGCGTTCACTTTTTGAAACATTATTTGGTTATAGCTTAACACGTTCCTAGAAATAGTTTTAATTCTTAAGAGTACCCATATCATTACTCTACGTTAAAAATTGACGGAGGAGATGCGATTTACACCCAAATAATAGAAAAAGTAGTACTTTTCAGGAGAGCCAAAAAGAGCAACAAGATTTTTGTATTTTTCAAATTTTTATTAATCCAGGGAAATTTTGTAATGAAATGACCTTTATCTTGTTACCCAAGTCCTTCCGCATCCAATGATACTCATATCATCACTGTAGATGAAATAGTGATCGAGGTGATACATTTTTTTTCACCCCATCAAATCCCGTTTTCTATCAAGAAATTCAAATTTGATGATAGAAATCTACAAGATAATAAATAGGTCACTGATATTTCTGGGACTACCTAATTACTGTCAAATTTGGGACTTAACGCTTCATGCCCTAAGAGGACAAATATTTCCACTTTCAAATGATGTATTTTGCGCAATAATTTGGAGATTCATTTTGTGTATGTGTATGTTTTCATTTGATTAAACTATTGGAAATCTCTTAATTCACTCAATAAATCTGGTAATTTGATTCAATATAATTTTGTTCCTTTATTTCAGTTACTGAAATCCCATAACTTTAACGCTGGGCGAGATATATATGCATAAAATCTGACAAAAATTTACCTACACAGTAAAATATGCCATCAGAATACATTATAGAGAGATTTAAAAAATACCCCTTATTACGGTAGTTACAGCCTAACAAGGCAGTCATCCCAAGTAGTACAAAGAGCATGAGGTGAATACTCGCAATTTAATAAAAGACAATTGATACAGAGGTTGTACATATAATCTCATGTGTATTGTTGCATTAGAATCAGAAAAGTGTTTTTTTATCACTCTAGCATATGACGTTAAATTGGTAATATTTTCTTATCCCAGTGTTGTATTCAGAAACGGGGGTAAAACGGCAACATGCACAAAACATTTTCCTTGTAAAATTTTATATTCTATTGTATAATCAACAATTTATTTTCCATTGTTATTTGTGTTCAAAATGATATTGTTCAAAGTTTGTTGAGAAATTGTAGTTCAAACTTCTGAGAAGTCTGACTAAATTATTGAAAATAGTTACTTACGTGTTAAGAGCTATCTTCAAATTCTTCTCAACGAGCAAGTCGAAGCGTCTGTCTTCAATTGCTTGGTCAGATTGTCCATTTCTATTCTTCCCATAGCCAAGCCTCACAATAGTGAGTTTGATATCTTGACTAGAGAGATACAACAGTCTCCTGGTTAACTCATCAACCGCTGCATTGGAAGGAGCACACACCAATATCCGACTTCGAAACTTGTTCATCTTTGCCTGTCTGTAGATTTGGACAGTGAGTGCAGTGAGTGTCTTGGTCTTACCAGTTCCTGGTGGTCCATGAATGAGGCTTATTCTCGCTCTTTGGTCTTTCAATATAGATGAAGTTACTGCTCTTACGGCATTCACCTGTGACTCATCCAGTTGAATCTCTGGCACAATGTAGTTGAAATATTTGTAGGGAATAGCCATGGACTCAACTGAAGGCTTCAGTACCAAAGGTCCAACAGGACTGTATGGTAATTGAGTCAGTCCTTCCCATATCCGAATACTGGACTTCAAGTAGGAGATATTGCACAGGGAAATCAAAGAATCCTTATTGATTTGCGGAGTTTTCGGAACTAAAATTCCTATTGCTAAAGTAGAGAAGCTATCTGGTATTGCATTTTTGAGCTCTTTACTTACCATAGTGTGGGGGTATTTACTTTGCTCATGTATATAACCAAATACAACTGTACTTTTATCCTTAATGGGCACTTGAATAGCCACCAAGGAACCAATATGAGGATGAAGCCCTTGTCTATCCTGCTGCCTCGATAATAAAGTCACACACTTCACCAACATGAAGTTGAAGGGTTTAGGACCCGGTGGCACTTTGACAGTAGCAGGCAGAAAGTTAGGTGATGCCTTATCCACTTGACACCTGAACCAAGTGTTGGTAGAGTGATACTGCAGCCAGTCTTTGTAGATAGTTTCCCAAACTTCAAAAAAGTACAGGCCACTGAACACTTCATAGTAATCTTTAAATGTATCGTATATCACCAGAGTTGGAAATGGAATTGCTTTATTTCCAATGAGTGGAGGGGGGGAAGCAATACCTCCTTTGCCCTTCATTAGAGCCTGCTGGTAGGTCTTTAGCCACTCATAGTTCCACTTGCAAACCCTGTATATGAAGTAGTAAGAATTTAATACCCATGGTTCGATATTCAGAGATAATCCCATGAATGATCGTTCTAGTCCCACAGCTTTATTGAAGCAAGAGAACCCAATGTTGGAGGCTGCTAGCTCCCTAATGTTGACACTAGAAGGACCTAATCTATCCTTATCTTTACGAGGTTCAATGAATCGAATTTTTGTGAGTTCCTCAGAAGAATCTGGGAATTTTACCTTCTTCTTACTATTCCTCTCTACTCCAGATTTTTTCAGTATACCAGCTGGTACTCTAGTTTCTTCCGGCAAATCCTTGACATCACAACGCTGTTCTTCCTCTTCTATATCCATAGGAACAGGTATAAGATTATCATTCAGTACATTTCCTGTGGAAGTGGAAGGTTGAGCTTGAGTACATATCTTGTCAGAGGTTTTATTTACATTTTCATCAGTTGATAGGAGGTTCTCTTTGTTGGATGGTGGATGTCCAGAATATGATGGTATATTTAGACTCTCCAATAAATTTGATATCTCTTTATCAGCGTGAATAGAGGTTAGGTCTGATGGTGGAATATCTTCAACAGGAGATCTAGGACATTCCTGTGTAGGATTTAAAACATCTAAATTGTCAACAGATGCTGGATTATTCTGTAGATTAGAGCTGGAAGAAGAAGGGTTTAAGCCATTATTTTGCTTTACATTACATTTTTCATCCTTCTTTTTTATTAATTTTCTAGGCTTAGATTTAGGTGGAGAAGGGAAGAGGTTCACATCAGTTAAAAGGCCTGCGCTTCTATTTTTCATGGTTACTTTTGCTGTTCCTCTGAGTACAGCGCTACTTTTATGTGGTGACTTCTTTTTGGTTTGAATAGACATATTCTCCCCATCCTTTATTTTGTTGACATTAATTTTGTGGTCAACAGGCAAAGCAGGTCTCTTCATAGTATCATTTTCGACTGAAGAGGCAGCACTTGATTCAACAGTTCTGGCTTTTAATTTGGTCTTGGCAATAAGATTTGAATTATTCATTTTATTTACAGCTTTCCTCAGAGGAGAAATGTACTTAAGATATTTCTTAGATGTAGGTTTATGTTTGGTTGTCATTACAGTTTTACCTTTAGCATGTGTCGATTCAAGTCTATTTTTATCTTTTCTTTCAGCTACCTTCTTCCGTTTGATGACACTGGGAGGCAAAATGAGATCTGTCATTTGCATTCTCCTCTCTAATTTCTTCATAGGACTTTTCTTTTGATTCACAGAAGAATCATTTTCAATAGAGTTTTTAATCGTTTCACCAGAAGTTTCAGTTTCACATTTATTGAAAATCTCTTCCTTCTTCCCATCAAAAATATCGAAATCATCGTCACTCTCATTTTCTTCGTAGAAACCTTGAGATAACTGAGGAAACCAATCAGTGTTGTTATCAGTATCAACTTTGTCATCAGTAGTTAAGTTTTCTTCAGTCATCAGATTTTCATTAATATCCTCTCCATCAGAGTCTGGTTCAGATTTAATTATATCTAAATCGAAATGATGGTCGGAGGTAGATGGAATAGGTCCAAATGACAGTTCACTGATATCTTTAGACTTGGAGCAGATATCCTGAGTTGATATCATTTCCTCTTCGTCACTTGATAGAAGGATGTACTCATCCATTTGCGAATAAACTATTTCCAGTTCCTCAGGACCATAGTCATATTTGTCATTGTAGTAGTCTGCAATTTCTTGCTTTATCTTAATATTGTCAGCAGATAGCTTTGGATCACAACTATCAACTTCCTTAGTTTCATCTCTCTTTTTTTCATTGTTCATGGGTGCTTCTTCATTCAAATCTTCAAAAGAGAGTTTTGGAACATCCTCAACTTTAGATTTGACAATATTCTTATTTGTGAGGTTGTTTCCATTGCAACTTGGGGGCAAAATTGGGCTGGTGAGATTGACGAGACGTTTCTTTTTGGAATACTTTACAAGAGGAGTGCTAGTCATTTCAGAAGTTATATCTGGTAGGTCAGGTAGATCATCAAAATCAGATAACAATATATTTGAACATACATTTGTTTTTCGTTTTTCTGTTTCTACTGAAGATTTTACTGGTTTTTTGAAGATTTTCGTTTCATTAGGAGGTGGCATTAAACTAGTGGAAGAAATTGGAGCCACATGATTTCTATTTGAATGATCACCACATAATTTAATTTTAGAGTCACTGATATCAGGTGGTTTTAATTTATTATTAGACATCTCAGCCATTGAGGACATAAGTTTCTTATTATCATTTACACCAAGTGAAGGAGCAGATTCTGGAGTTCTATTTTTAATGAGATTTTCATTTGAGATTGAATTTGTACTTAATTTATTAACTGGAACAGAACATTGTTTGATACCGTTAATTTCCGCTAATAATTGCATAACTGTTTGCTTATTTGAAGGCGTGGATCTATTCTGCAAATTCACAACATTCTGCTTAGGTGAAGATTCCAAAGACATTTCATCCCACAAACTTTCATTTGGTTTGTTAATTGCCACATCTGACAAATTATTAGATTCATCAATGATAAGATTTCCAGTCTCTGAGTTTGTGCAGTTAGTTGAATCAACAATAACAGTTGATGAGTTACAAGAATTACTGTTATTCAAACCAGAACTTGAACTAAGGTTAGAGGTCACACCAACACTAGAACTACGTTTACTTTGGTCACGTATATCTTTTAGCTCAAGTTTAATTTTCTTAAGAAAGTTTCCACAACTCAGTGAATCATCAGACTTCCTTTTAATTCGGCCCACTTCATCAGACTTGTGATTCAAATATGTGCTTTCCTGTTTGAGGTCATATGCACAGCTCGACTCCGTTATCTTGAGGTCAGAGATGACCTCTTCAGTGATGACAGGCACACTATTAGTGCAATCACCTAGATTACCTTCATCCAAGCTAAATTCTTCAACATCATCATCACTCAGAATTATAATGGAGTCGTTATGATTGGTTTCCACTTGTTTGCACGAATTCTGTAAATTGAACAAAAAGTTAAGACTTAGCAGGATGAGTAGAGTAGCATAATTTAGCATTTATTATCAAATTTAATTTACCTCAACCTGGTTAGATTTCTTTGCCTTTGTTTTAATTCTAACATCTTGCACGTCAGAAAGTGGAGTACAATTTCCCTTACTTGTTGAGCCACTGCTTCTCACATCCACTTCTTCAACAAATAACTTGAGAAATATTCGTTTTTGATCTTGATCATCACTTTCCAGGTAATGTAATGGCACTCCTAAACCAAGGATGGAGTTTGCTTCCAGAACAGACTCTTGATGCTGCTCACTCAAACAAAGTCCATCCACATAGGTCTTATTATTAGTCTGAAAGAAAATTAATGGGAACATGAGAAATATAATTAACTGAATACTAGATACAAATTTCATTTAAACTAAAAAATGAGACTATCATCTTCACACACACTAGAATTCCTGACTGTAAAAGAAATTGTTTGTGAAAGTTTGTTCCTGATGAGTAGACAGTGATGGCGGGATACATGAGGACTTAAAAATCGCAGGTCACATTCTTTGTGTCGACCCAACGTGAACTGAAAAAAATTAGAAACAGATTACCTAATTGAAACATTCAATTAGTAAATATGATAGCACTCAGCAACAGATAATTTTATTTACAGAGGGCTTAACCCTTTTAATGCCCAAGACATGTTGTAGGCCAATTCTTTTTGATAGATCAATGTTAGATACGTCGAGGCAGGCATCTTCACGCAAATTGCGGTGGCATAGATACAATAGATAGTCATGCAAACCAAATTTTTCGAGTATTACCATATGGGTGAGAGGTACATACTGAACAATAATACTGTCAGTTCAACTGGTGGTAAAATATATATTAGAGATTTCTGTGCGTAGAAGATGGCAATCTTCACGCAAGAGATTGAGTGTCATTACACATAAAATATCTAATTATGCACCAATTTTATAAAAATGCACCTATGCTTAACATTGTTTCTAAGGTTTCAGAGCTGCCCTTTTTGATGGCGTAATCAAAAATTAGATTGATTCATTAGTTTTTGAGTTAATAGCGATGCAAAAAGACACAAATATATGATGTGATACATCGGGCGTCTTTATGCACCACGTATAATATGATTAATATCTACAAATAAAATCAATGTTCCAAATATGCAACATTCTTACTAAGGGTTCAGAAGCAGTTCTTTACGATGGCTTAACCAAAAATTAAATCAATCCATTAGATTCAGAGTTAATAGTGGTGCGAAAAAACGCCCACCTAAACTTTTATTATGCAGAAGTATTTACGCACTAACAAAAAACCTAATATAAAAATAAAACTATGGTCTGTAACATGAATCTGACTTCACAGAAATGATCTTCCAACTATTTTCTGATGTTTGTGCAAAATTCAAAGTAGCTATATAGACCAATAACTTTTTTCGTAATAGTAAATTATGTGTGATTTATATTTTCATGTGTCGCAATATTGAAGCTATGCTTTCATAGGAGTTACTTGTTCTAACATATGACGCTATTTCCAAGAGCGTCACTAGTGTACTTTTAAGATTGTTACTCAGGGTTCAGAAGCTGCTCTTTACGATAGTGTGATCCAAATTTTGATTAATCTCTTATTGTCAAGTTTATAGACGTTTTTTAAAAGTCAATATCATTCGGGAAAGACTCTCATAGCTTACATTTATTTTTATGCTTCTTATTGCTAAAATAAGATTAAAGCTATGGGCTAAATAAAGATATTATTAGATATTTTTTAAGGACCTTCTCAGAGGAAAGTGGACAATAAAGATTTAAGGACATATCATTGATGTCAAGAAGTAATCAGAAAGGAAAAATGCTCATGATAAAATCACCAACAATCAGTTGGTGGAGATGCAAATGGATGCAGAAAAGCTACTCTTTAAAATACAGTTTCCAATCAGGAAATACAATAATTTGAGACACAAGCATCAGTGACTGCATTCACAGATTGAAGAAAAGGAAGAGTTGATAATAAATGAAGCCTACAAACCTACCTATATATTTGTTGAGCATAATCCTAGGGTTATACTATAAAACTGCAACTAACATTAAAAAATGATAAAAAGAAATCATAGATCATAATACAAATTTTAGTAGTTCAAGGGACAAGCCACCCCCTTCTATTCCATTTACCAGACATTTAGAGCCCCACATATAATAAATTCACTCATTTAACAGTCAAGACCAAGGAAGTAATGACTAAGGCATTGCTGTCAAATTTTAAGCAGTTCAAGCCTTTCTAGATTATTTATCATATTATTTATATTCTACTAAATGAGCACAGTAAATATAATATCTTACCTGCTCTTTATCTGCATCAAGATATATTCTTTTCTTTGTTTTAAGATCAATTAAATACATAATAATCAAAAAATAAAGAAATGATTGAGTAAGTTATAAATTAGATAACCAAGAATTAGATTCTTCTATTAAACATTATTCAAATCTTGAGAAATTTAGAATCTGAAAAGTAGAAACCAGTTAAAAAACTAATGATAAATTACTGAAATGATATAAATGTTAAAGTAGGGTAATGAAGCATTTGCTGTTTGACCAGTTTTCTTAACTAATTGGCTACAGGATATAAAATTTCCAATGAGCATTATTGTAAACTTTGATCGCTTATGACTAACAATGAACCTTTGTATTTTGCACAATGAATGTACCTTGATAACCATACATGAGCTAATATGGTTTTTGAATTAAAATTATTGGAAGTCTTCCGTCGGCATCCAGTACTTAGTCAGATAATAACGTATGGCACTTCTCACCATCTATCTAGAAAATTAATGGTAGTAATTCTGGGTCTTTCAATTGCAAATGAAAAGAAATATATAACACTCTTCTATGCTAAAATATTATTTTGGAGAGAATTTAACAGAATTTATGATGATTTGATCACATTGAAAAGAAATTTAGCTTTGTAGGGAAGAGCTGGAGGCCATGTTTAACACGTTGACCGTGATGTGTACCATATACCTTATAAACAACGGTCTGTCGATTCAATGGAACAATCCGGCAAATCGATATCCCAGCAATCGAAAAGAAATCGATATACATTGTTTATAGGGTATGTACACAGAGAACTTTCCCACCGGCGAGGTGCACATATATGGTACACGCATCAAAAATTTAGAGCTTTATTAAATTAGATGTATATCAGTTTATATTAGAAACTTTAGGAAATGGTGTACTTTGACAAGAAGGTGAATAACTAAAATGAAGTTCGGGTTCAGAGAGAGAGGGGGGAGGGGGGTGGCGGCCTCGGAATATGACCAAAGCTGGTAAGTGTGAAAAGGTGGTCCGCCACTGCCCCGAGATCCACCAAGGCAAGAAGAAGCTGGTATTTGCCTTGCAGTTGAAAACATGGTGTACAGTTTGGTCGCCCGAGCCGCAGTCGGGTCAGATTAACAAGATCATACTGCCGATCATGAACCTATAGTCTACCAGCTTGGAGCAGGAACCCAATCTTAGCAGGGAGAGGGAGGACCTGGTAGAGCGGGGGAGACTGGTCTTTGAAGGGTAGGCGTTTGTAGCACACAGAAAGGGAGGGGGCGAGGGTTGGGGCAGTACTAAGTGCTTTACACACTCCCCTATCAGCCAATAATAATTTGTAGTAATTAATTATCTCGCCATATCTTGTATAGTTCGCGTTACTCAGAACACACACAAAAGCTATTGGTTACACTACGCTTCAGTTGTCTTCAATATCTTTTATGCGAGAGATGCTACGTGTTAACATAGCTATCAAACACAGCAACTTTGAATGCTATTTGCTAGCACTTCAGAAAAATGACAAATTTGGGTATTCAAAAGCCTAAGGCTTTTACAATTTTGAAGCTACGGCATTGAGGTTTTTTGCATCCGATTCTCCACAGAATTTTCCACAACTGTCAATCCTGTTTTTTTATATTTTCAAATTATTTATTATTTCGAAAACCAATACCAAAATAAAAAAACAGAGAACAACATTTGTAGAGAATTCCGTGGAGAATTGAATGCAACAAAAACCAATGCGGTAGCTTCAAAATTGTAGAAGTTTTAGACTTTTTTGGAAACGGTTTGAAATTCGAATAACTCGTTATCTATGGGTCTAATCGAAAAAATGCCATGAATAAAAACAAGAGTGAATTCAATTTTATATTAAGGGTACAAAGTTTCAGAATCATAGCTTCTTTAATAAAAATATTTAAAAAAAATCAGGAGCTGTCTCCCTTAAGGGGACCATTCCCAGGAAAAATGGCAAAATTAAAGAAAAAATTTTTATTGTGTAAATAGTTGCTTTTTAACCTTCTAATAGTGGGTGCAAAATATCAGAGCTCTCATGTTACTCTAACCCCCTGTGGAGAGGGAGAAAGGGGACTGGGGGGTAGGGAGTCAATATGTACTCTAAAAACCAACTCTCAGCCAATTATAATTCGTAATAATTAATTATCTAGCTATATCTGGTATCTAACGTGCCACTAATCCGATGCACACTGAGGTATGCCCCTCAATTACCCGCAAACCTTCACAGGAGTCGTATGCAGCGTGTCAGATTATCAAACTTTGAATGGGATTTTCTATTAGTTCAGAGATCTAAAAATCTTGTAATTCAAAAGCCTAAAGCGGTTACAATTTTGAAGCTACGGCATTGCGATTTTTTGCATTCGATTCTACCCGGAATTCTCTATAAACTCTGGAAGAGTTTTATTTAATTTTCGAATTATTTTTCAAAATATTGAAATTTGAAATTTATATTTTTTCAATTTTTTTTTCACTAAATATTTCAATAATTCCAAAACCAATTTGAAAAATAAAAAAAAGGCTTCCACAGTTTGTAGAGAATCTTGTGGAGAATCAAATGCAAAAAACCATAATGTCATAGCTACAAAATTGTAGTATCCATTTATTAATTTACACACTCTTCGAAATTTGTTCGAAATTCGAATAACTCGTTTTCTATGGGTCGAATTGAAAAAATGTCATGACACAAAAACATCTTAGAATTCATTTTATAAATGATAACGAAGCTTCACAACCATAGCTTCAATAATAAAAAACTTTTCAAAATCTGGGAACGGTGCCCTTAAAGAGTGACATACCACAGACAGTCCGACAGACAAATAAAGTTAAGGAAATTATTAAGTATTAATGGGTGGTGCTCTGGTGATTATTTGATCATAATGGAGAGAAATTTGGTTTCTCTTGGTCCAGGAAATAAAGCATGTCCAAACTAACCATTTTAATGGCGAGCAACCCCAAACCGGACTCCCCTTTTGCTCTACTTTCTCGGCATTAAGAGAAATAGAGAAAAATATTATATAAATTACTTACAACATAATATTTTTACTGTTGAAATAATAAGAAACTAATTGGAAAATGTTGAATGCAACAGTTTAGAGAGTTTACATGGTACGTATTTAATATGAATGGATGTATTACAGTATTGAACATGTAGCTAGTGTTACTAGTGTATAATAATTATTTATCTGACAGGCATGACCTGGCAGCCGGCAGATCCAGTCTGCAGAATATGGGACATTTTCTGTACAAACAACAACTTAATCTCTTCCTATGTTTACATATATTTTACTGAAGCCAAAATATTTAATAGAGGATTTATTGGAAAACAGTTCCTGCAGTCTGACAGCAGGTAAAGAACAAGACATGTTGTGTGTACAGTGTAGGTAACTATACCTACTTACTGGCCAGTCTGCTAAAGATGCATGAAGTTGTGAAGTTTACCCGGCAACTATTGAGACTTTCGAATTAGTCTCCTGAATTATCTGGCAACAATTTATTAAATAATTTCTATGTTTAAATTAATTATTGGAAAGTATTTTGAGATTTTTGACCATTTTGGAAAGAAATTTGATAATCTTTGGAGAGAAATTGTCCCAAAAATTAAATATCCACCAATTTGTATTTGGCGCACTGAACTCCTCTGACTTTTTCAAAAATCTGAGAAATAGCTGCCAACATTTTTCATCAATTTGTCTAGTCCTCCAACATTTTTCCAGTTTCTCCTCCAAAATTAATAGTAATATAGGAATTAATAGCTAAATATCCATCAACATTCACATTGCAGGAATTTTTTTATTAGAGAAATTGAATATCTCCTGACATATCATTGGAATTTACCACCAAATACAATCTGGAATATCCAGAGACTGATTGTGCATCTTTACCAGACTGGGTGGTTGAGGGGGCCCTTGAGTTGAGGGCCATGTTACAGAGTAGATATGTCAGTTAAAGCCAATTAATTGGCTTAGATTTCTGATTCCAAAATATCAAAACTCAGATATGTCTAATTGGCTTAAAATTTTGAATTAATTTCTATGTTTCCATGTTAAACTTGGCTTAAAATCTTTTTCAAAAATGGAAAAGGCTTAAAAAATCCACCAATAATTTATTTGGCTAATCCATCAACATTTTCCCAATTTAAGCTTCCCACCCTGACCCCAGTCTGCAAAAGATGCATGAAGTTGTAATTTGTGAAGTTTATCTGTCCCAGACTCAGGCAGACTGTATTTCATGGAAATTTTTCTCAGTAGTGGATATTTTCAGCTTTTTCAAGAAGTCAGTGGAATTTTGTGCACCAAATATAGACTGGTATCCGGTGACTGCTGAGGCCTTAAAATTGGTCTCCTGAATTATCCGCCATCCGGCCAGTCTGCAGAATATGGAACATTTTTTCAAGACTCTCTGCGGGAGTTTTTGACTGAATTTTAGAAATTGGAGATCTCTGCGGGAGATCTTGAATTAATTTCTATGTTACCATATATTTAGCTGCGGGAGATATGGAATCTGCTGCTGAGAGTCAGAGAGTAGCTCTCTCTCAAATTAAAGTCTCTGCGGGAGAAGAGACACATTCTGCAGACTGGCCATCCGGTGACAATTTTCTTGCTAATTCCTATGTTTACATGTAATTATTGAAGACTAATTTGAGATTTTTTGCCATTTTGAAGAGAAATTTGAATATCTTGCTCTTGGGAGACAAATTGTCCCAAAAATTAAATATCCGAAGACCGATTGTGCATCTTTTACAGACTGGTACCTACCCACCCACCTAACATCAATGATAAGATTGGAATAAGTAAATAATTAAGTAAAAAACACCAATTTTGCTGGAATATTATTTTCAAAGGTGGAAAAATTCCACTGACAAAGTCAGTGGAATTTACCATGAAGTACAGTCTGGGCCTACCTTATGTCTATTTTAATATCTATTCATTCTTATGATACAAATTACCATTTATTTTGGTCATTTAATTAGAAAAATGTTGGTGGATTAGCCAAATAATTGAAATATGCTGATAAATCATATGATTTCAGGCTTGAGAAGTTGAGGAGAATAGGCACTCAAATTTTGGTAGTTTCTCTTGTAATTTTTTTCTCTCTATCAATTGTGGATGATGCTATTGCCACCTAAAGGTCAGTACCTAGTTCCCTAAAACTCAGTCCAATCCAAAAGGTGAGAGATGAATTTTTCAGCTTCATGAAAAAATTGATGTTTATTTCAGTGGGTAAATGAAATAGGTATACACATGATTAGTAGAATATAGATTACCATGTTTCAAAGCATGGCCAAAGTCACCAGTATACTGGTGATTCTGGTGAAACTGAAATTGGCCAGTATATTACTAATATAGCTAATATAATAATAGTTGCCAGTATAATACTGGCAACTTTTGAGAGGGGAATTAACAAGTAGAGTCACGCATGACGCAGGTAAATTACGGCTCTTTTATTTTTCATTGCGGCCCTCTCAAGAGAGTCAGGAGTCTCTAAAACATTCTGAACCAAAATTACATTAAAATGGCATACCTAGCTATCAAAAAAAGCGCAGTGCATTCTATAATTTATTAATTTGAGTTTTTAATGTGTATTTTGAAGCTATGATGTTTCTGTTGTTAAAGGCCGCAGTTAGTAGTGTGCCACAATTTACCTGCTTGACCCTATATTATAAATAACTCATAAAATAGTCTCAAGTGATACACATGCATCAGACTAATTGCATAAGGATGTTTTCAAGTGTAAAATCTTCACTATGAAGTCCTATTTCTTCTTCAAAGTATCTTGAATGTGGCGACCTTGATCCATTTTCTCACCAAACTGGTGACTGTCCTGCCACACTTTGAAATATGGCACATGAACATGAGGTATGGTCACAGAACATTAAATAGGTTTTTCAATGTTTTGTGGTATGGTTTACTCACGGGTTTACTTTATAACTTTTTATATCAGCAGTCAGACAAGAAAACACCCTGTCACAGCTGTATGTAGGTATAAAATAATAAAAATTAACACAAAAGAATAGAGAATGAAGCTATGAAAACCAGCTGAAAAAAATTATCTAAAACTGTTTAGGATTCAGAAATGAATTAGGTATGCAATTTAAAATTCATAAATTATTGAATATCAAAAACAAACTCTATCATTACTGTATTAGGTAGTTTCAATGCATGCAAATAGAAACTGAAGTCACTGGAAATATTAGCACTTTTACAAAGTTCGACAGAACGCGACCAAGTTCGACCTCGCCCATCAAGTGAGGGAGTGCATCATAAATTACTATTAACACAGCTGTCAGTGAGCCGTTTTCCATTTGCACCCCAAATGCTATCGTGCACGCACTGAGGGCGTCAGGGAACGCACTGAGTGCGTCAGGGCGCGAGAAAACCGTTTCCATTTGTACCCCAAATGTCTAGGGTACAAATGGAAAACGATTTCAACGCCCGAAATCTTGGGCGCCCTGAGATTTCAACACCCCAAAAAAATAGCAGGTACGTGCACTGAAAACTCGGTGCGTGAGGTCACGTGATGTAAACAAACGGCCATATTGAATGAATATTTGTGATTATTCTATAGTTGTGAATAAGAATAAATATACAAACGATTGTTTTCTTAATTTGGGTTTATTTAATTGTAGAGCCAACTTGTCTTTAATTATGTAATTATTAAAAAAATTATAATTTCTTTTAATTTTTGCCTATAGCTACCTATTTAATTATTTTTATTATATATATTTTTTTTAATTACCTATTTAATTATTTTAAATTACTTATTTAATTATTTTAAATTACCTATTTAATTATTTTAAATTACTTCAATTATTTGTTTGTTTACATTTGAGATTGCGATCGGGTGTCACCAGATGGCGCTGCAACGGTTTCCATTTACACCCCAGTTTTATGGCGTCAGGGCGTACACTAAATTTCGTGCACGCACTGAAACTGGGGTGCAAATGGAAAACAGCTCAGTACATTGAATAGTCTATACACTGTGCTATTAACTAGAAGTAAAGTAAAATAAAAGAGTAATATAAAATTTTAAAAATGAAAGAAATGAAAAATTATTTTATTACATAGCTATTTAGATTACATATTTATTAATTGAGTATACCTATTTAATCAAATTTTTTATTTTAATAAAAAACTAAAAATAACAGATCGAAAGATGGAACTGTCGGACTATTGGGGCGTCGGACTAGTGGGGTGTAGGACTAATGGCGCGTCGGACTATTGAGAAGTCCCCTACCTCGCTATAACGACCTCTTTAAATTATATGGTTTAACAAATATTTTATTCGTCCACCAACTATCCCCAGCAAACATATCCGAATCGATTCGATATCGGGTTGTGTCTAATTTGTTGCTCTGGTAGCACATGACGGTATTAGATATGAAATATAGGTAGCTTCCCAGCAAACATAAACATAAATGTATCTGTACAACTGTTTCTCCGACATCGAATACCAGTAACAAATTATATATGGTGACATCCCAGCAAACATGAATGTATCTATTCGATGTCTAAACGATTTTGTATAACCTCTCTTCCGACATCGAATTCCAGTAACAAATTAGACATGGTGACATCAAGTAGACATCAATCCGATATCCGTTTGCACCGCTAAACCGCATCATATTAAGTATATTTGGCATCGAAGCGATACCGTTAAAACAGCGTTGAATAGAAAGATAAATTACGACTTCTAACATACATAGGGATTCTACATCGAACAGACGCCTAATTATATATCTAATATTCTTCGAAACGATATCCACTTGCATCCAATAAATAAATAAATAAAAATTGAATACTCTTACTTCATTGATATAACGTACTGTACGTTTAGGTGCATATCAATTTGATTAATGTTAGATAATGTTATATATAAATTAAATGGGAAGAAATGAAGTGATGTGTCCAGATATCGTTCGTGGGTCTATCCGTCCTCGTGCCAGCAGCTCTGCCACTTTGCCACCGTGGATGCATTTTACCACAAAAATTTTTTTATATTAAGCGTCTCGGAGATACTTAAAGAAATTTTAAAGTGAATAGAACAATACAGGCAAGCACCGCTTTTATAACCAAAATCACAACTTATTCTTATTTCAAATAGTAATGAGTTGGTCAAATTTTTATATAATTGTAACTCCTTAAAAATTTCGTTCTCTATGAGTTCAAATTAAAGAAAATGTTTTCACGACTTAGAATATAGATGAAAGATCTGTGATGAAAGTTCAAAGTAATGAATGCATTAATCAAAATTTGACCATAGATTAACTCTCACTCAGTAAATAAAGGTCATAATAGTTGAGTAATTAGATGACATTTTGACTTATATAATTGTGTTATATAAAACAGGAATTTTGTGCTCTGTGAAATAATTTTAGCAATACGTACGTATATGTTCCAAGTTATTAATAGGGTCTATATTTTCGAACACGTGATAAAGGAAAATATACCCAGCAAACATAAATGTATCTATTCGATGTCTAAACGACTCTGTAAAACCTCTCTTCTGACATCGAATACCAGTAACAAATTAGACATGGTGACATCAAGTAGACATCAATCCGATATCCGTTTGCACCGCTAAACCGCATCATATCAAGTATATTTTGCATCGAAGCGATACCGTTATAACAGCGTTGAATAGAAAGATAAATTACGACATACAACATACATAGGGATTCTGCATCGAACAGACGCCTAATTATATATCTAATATGCTTCGAAACGATATCCACTTGCATCCAATAAATAAATAAATTAAAATAGAAAACTCTTACTTCATTGAAATAACTTATTGTACGTTTAGATGCATATCAATTCGATTAATGTTACATAGTGATATAAATAAATTAAATGGGAAGAAATGAAGTGATGTGTCCACTGTCCAGGTATCGTTCGTGGGTCCCTCCGTCCTCGTGCCTGTACCTTTGTAGCTTTGCCACCATGGATGCACTTACATAAAAATTTTTTTGATATTAAGTGACTCAAAGATACTTGAAGATATTCTTAGAGTGAATAAAACAATACAGGCAAGCACCGCTTTTATAACCAAAATCACCACTTTTTCTTATTAAAAATAGTAATGACTTGGTCAAATTTTTATATAATTGTAACTCCTTAAAAATTTCTTTCTCTTTGAGTTCAAATTAAAGAAAATGTTTTGAGGCTTCGATTTAGAATACAGATGAAAGCTCTGTGATGAAAGTTCAAAGTAATGAATGCATTAATTAAAATTTGACCACAGATTAACTATCACTCAGTAAATAAAGGTCATAATAGTTGAGTAATTAGTTTGATATTTTGACTTATATAATTGTGTTACATTGAACAAACAGGAATTTTGTGTTCTGTGAAATATTTTTAGAAGTAGGGTTTATGTTCCAAGTTATTAATAGGGTCTATATTTTCGAACACATGATAAAGGAAAATATACTTATTATTATTTAACTACAATTTAATTTAATAGCTGAAGGTATATGATACCAATTGAAATAAAAGTTAAATAATGATCATTATATATAGATTTAATGAGTTCGATTACAACTCTAAGTTTAATTATCTATAATGTGAATCACTGAATTTTAATCGTCTCATTTGCAGCATTTGGCACTAGGTGAAAGTTCAAGTTATCGGATATGGGTTTCCGCATTTTACGTAGAAAAATTATTTAGGTATTGATTTTTATTTCTAAACTTGTATTTTACGTACTGGTATCATGGATACCAATTTAAGTAAGAATTGAATAATGATAATTAATATATTTATATCTTACATATTCGAAAATGTGGAACCGTCCGATAACACAGAATGTACTCTAAAATAGAACATGTTAAATATCCCATCAACTTTTAATTATTTACGTTTAGTAAAGGTTTAACGTCTGCTTCGGAACCAAAGGTCATGTCTCTGACGTCTAAAGGAAAATAAATAGAAGGGACTGGAAGAAGCAGTCAGAAAGGAAAGTGGCTCCATGGACAAAGTCACGACGCTCATGGATGCTGAAAAGCTACTCCGTGAATGCAGTCTCTTACCGAGGAATGTGACAAAAATAGTCACAAGCACCGGTGGCTGCACTCAAGGATGGAAGATGGAAATGAAGAGGTAATAGTAAATGAAATCTACGAGCCTACATAACACAAAATCTAAGACCTCGTACGTAATTGTGGAGCGAAACCCTATCGCTATCCTCTAAAACTGCATGGAGAGTTAAAAAAACTATACACATGGTAAACATAAAATAGACAATACATAATCCCAATTACAACAGTTTGAGTCCCAAGGGACGCCACCCCCCTTCTCTTCCATTCACCAAAGACAGCTTTAGGAACCCCTCGCAGTTTATTTACAATAAGCAGTCTAGAATAGATTCATAACAATAAATGCACTGGTCATCTAAAAATCACTTGATTGGTTATCCATTTCATTTTCACGGTACTGGAGGAACACTGTTCAACAACCGATGTTCCAATATCGCTTACTATACATACAATGATCCATTGAACAATCGCACTAGCGTGTCAATGCCCGATCATACCTTTACAACTGCCGTAGTCCCCTATAAATGTATTAATTATTGGGTATAGTTTAAAGGGAGCACCACGTACGTTATATAGAAAGGTACAATCCAATTGAATAGAAATAATTCCTACATTTCTATACATATTATATAACAGGAAGATAAGAAAATGAATTTCCAAATTTGAAACGATTTTTTTAAAACTACGTATCTGTTTTCGCACTTCTGGTCGAAGTATAAATTCAGATATCGTTTGGAAACAGACATGCCGACGTCAAGACGATACTGTTAAAACCATGTATTGGTTTTCGTGTTTCTACTCGAAGTGTAAATTCAGATATCATTTAGAAACAGACATTCCGATATCTACTATGAGTCGAAATGGTTGCTTAGTCGATACCCACCGTTAGCGCTACGAATTAGACAGCAAACGGCATCGAATCGACATTCATATGTTTGTTGGGATAATAAATAATATTTAATTACTATTTAATTAGTAACATAATAGCTGAAGGTATGATACCAATTGAATTAAAAGTTAAATAATTATTATTATATATAGATTTATTGAGTCCGATTACAACTTTATAAGTTTAATTATCTATAATGTGAATCACTGAATTTTAATCGTCCCATTTGAAGCTTTTGGCACTAGGTGAAAGCTCAAGTTATCGGATTTGGGGTTCCGCATAATTTACGTAGAAAAACTATTTGTGTAATGATTTTTATTTCTAAACTTGTATTTTACGTACTGGTATCATGGATGCCAATTTAAGTAAGAATTGAATAATGATAATTATTATATTTATTTCTTACATATTCGAAAATGTGGAACCATCCGATAACACAGAATTTACTCTAAAATGGAACGTGTTAAATAGCCTCTATATACGATTAATAGAGGTTTAACGTCTGCTTCTGAACCAAAGACCATGTCGCTGACGTCAAAAGGAAATAAAATACAAGGGACTAGAAGAAGCAGTCAGAAAGGAAAGTGGCTCCATGGACAAAGTTACGATGCTCATGGATGCTGAAAAGCTACTCTGTGAATGCTGTCACTTACCGAGGATGTGACAAAAATGGTCACAAGCACCGGTGGCTGCACTCAAGAATGAAAGAGGGAAATGAAGAGGTGATAGTAAATGAAGTCTACGAGCCTACCTAACACAAAATCTAAGAACTCGTACGTAATTGTGGAGCGTAACCCTAGCTATATCCTCTAAAACTGCATGGAGAGTTAAAAACACTATACACATGGTAAACATAAAATAGACAATACATAATTCAAATTACAACCGTTTGGGTCCCAAGGGACGCCACCCCACTTCTCTTCTATTCACCAAAGACAGCTTCAGGAACCCCTCGGGGCTTATTATAAGCAGTTTAGAATAGATTCATCACAATAAATGCACTGGCCATCGAAAAATCATTTATTTGTTATCCATTTCATTTTTACGGTACTGGAGGAACAATATATTCAACAACCGATGTTCCAGTATCGCTTACTTTACGTTAATCCAGTGTACAATCGCGCTTGCTTGCCAATGTCCGATCGTACATTTACAACTGCCGTAGTCCCCTATAAGTGGATTAATTATTGGGTATACGCATTATAAAACAGGAAGATAAGAAAATGAATTTCCAAATTATAAACGATTTTTTTAAAACTACGTACTATCTGTTTTCGCACTTCTGGTCGAAGTATAAATTCAGATATCGTTTGGAAACAGACATGCCGACGTCAAGATGATGCTGTTAAAACCATGTATCGGTTTTCGTGTTTCTACTCGAAATGTAAATTCATATATCATTTAGAAACAGACATTCCGATATCTACTATGAGTCGAAATGATTACTTAGTCGATACCTACCGTTAGCGCTACGAATTCGACAGCAAACGGCATCGAATCGACATTCATATGTTTGTTGGGATATAGTAGACATCAATCCGTTATCTACTTGCTCCGCTAAACGGCCTCATATCATGTATATTTGGCATCGTAGCGATACCGTTATAACAGCGTTGAATAGAAAGATTAATTACAATGTCCAACATACATAGGGAATTTGCATCGAATCGACGCCTAATTATATATCTAATATGCTTCGAAACGATATCCACTCGCATCCGATAAATAAATAAATAAATAAATAAAAATTGAAAAATCTTACATTATTGATATAATGTACTGTACGTTTACGTGCATATCAATTTGATTAATATTACATAATGTTATATTCAAATTAAATGGGAAGAATTTAAGTGATGTATCTGGGTATCGAACGTGCTGCCAGCTGTCCTCGTGTCTGTACCTCTGTCAATGTGCCATCGTGGATGTATTTTACTAAAAAAAATTGATATTAAACTTAAAGAAAATTAGAGACATTTTAGAGTGAATTTAACAATATAGGCAGGCTCCGCTATTATAATCAAACTCATAACTGAGTCTTATTACAAATAGTAATAACTAATAAAAGGGTAAAATTTGTATATAATTGTAATTCCTTAAAAAAATTCAT
>CANNZV010004428.1:0-41148 GCA_947561585.1 Caprella mutica | reverse complement strand
GTCCAGGTCCTTCTCCGCGAGCATCTTACGGTAGTCTTGATAGAGGCGTGGCGTCTTGCCTGACTTCTGCCGGGAGGCAACAATCTCACCGGCCTCTTTGAGCATCTTACTATCGACATCGCAAAGTGAAACGACTTCGACCGGAGACACTTGGATCAGACGAAGAAGATCCACCTTTCCATACCATCCTGAACCGATCAATCCAACACGTTTGGGCTTGGCATCAAGTTCACCTCGGGCATAGGCGGCCCATTGAGATGCGGAAAGCGTCAGGCTAGCAGCGCCGCCTGTTTGGAGAAAGTCACGTCGATTCATGGACGCGTTTTTACACGGAAACGCCTTGGGTGTCAATGTCACCAAGAACGAAGTCTACTTCAGCGACACTCGGCACTCTCTCACGACCTGGTCCCAGGTGAAACGCTTTCGCAACATGTCTGCTAGGAATACATTCTTGGCCGAAAGCTTTCCTGCATCTCTCAGACGCTTGTAATTCTCGAGACGACTGAAGAGAACACGTTTAATCTTGGTCTTGGGAATAACCTTCTCGCCGTAGCCATCAGGTTTGTTCGAGGACCAGAATCGAATGGCCTCCTGCCCATCAATACTAGTCTTGCCGAGATAGACCACGAGGTGCCCTCTTTCGCGAGAGCCAATTTCATCGTTCCACCAGATCTTCATAAAGTCTCCCGGCAGCGCCTTTTCATAGGAGGTGAAGTTACTACCACAGCGCAATTCAGCAAAGAGCTTGGCTGTGCCTGGCCCGTTTGCATTCCAGCGACCAAAGATTTCCTCCCCATCAGCCACGCCGAGATTCGCATACCGCGCTAAGGTCTCCGGGGAGAGCTTCAGACTATCAGTTCGGCGGAGTTCCTCGATGACTTTCAAGAACACCAGGTAGGTGGCGCCTGAGCAGAAGTTGGCCTTGGCCACGGAATGATCTTGTTCGATGAACTTGCCATCTTTACTTATTCTGACACTAGCAGCCAGGCGATCGACCGCGCGCTTGCTAGCGTCGTAGCCTACGCCTTTAGGCATGGTACTTACACCCCACAACACTAACCGATTGAGGACTGGTATGTTGTCCTCTCCACGTGTCGCAGGAACAGCGAAGAGAAGGACGAGTAACAATGACGCTATTCTCATGAACTTGATTCTGGTAGTGCCACGCAAGTGAGTTGGGCGTTTGTCTCGGGCATAGAAGTGATTTTCCATCGAGTGCAGGAAGCGCACGCGTCTCGGCACCACAAACTTGAGCCCGGTAGTGTATCTGCCAGCCCTTTGCCGATGCTTTGCCAACGAGAAGCTCGCCACGCTCGGTGAGGGACGAGTAGCTTAGCGTCGGCAATGATGACGGATCCTGCCGGCAGTGACTCTTTTCCACTTCACGGTGCCGGTATTCAGGTCGCAGCAGCGGAGTTCCTGGCCAGTCTCTTGACGGCCATGGAAGCCGTAGAGATTCTCTTGAAATAAGACCGGCGTGTTAAAATGACAGTCTAGGGCATTCTCCTTCTTGTAGATGGAGCGAAGTTTCTCGTCACTCCACTCCCAAAGCCCCGCGCCGACATTGTAGCAAGATGTCAGGAAGAAGCGATTACCATCGACAACCGGCTCGCTGCATTGACAGAAGCATGGGTACTCGAGCGAAAACGTTCTTTGAATCGAGTATCTCCCGTGGCTGGATCCACGCCGACGAGGCCTTCTCTTACGAAGAAGAGGACGCACGATGGATCTAAGAGCATGGGCGCACCGTAGTCGGCTTCGCCCTCGCCTGCCGTCCAAACTACTTTGCCTGTCTTTGAATGAAAAGCTACGAGATTGGGCGGGCTTCCCTTGGTAGGTACCTCCAATGTCTAACAGGACTTTATCATCAACGACAAGTGGCGAGGATGATCGCCCAAAGAAGCCAGGAGGTGAGTTGAAGTCTTTGGCGAGATCCTGTTTCCAGATAGCCTTGCCCGTCTTGAGATCGACGGCGTGAAGCATGCCTTCCACACCATGAATGAAGACCTGATCTCCTGCGACTGTTGGTGTGGATCGTGGTCCGGGATCGAACCCGAACTGATCTACATAACTGGTCTGGTAGTCGAAGATCCATTCGACCTTGCCCGTCTTCTTATCAAGTGCCTCGAGCCTAGCAGTATTGCCTTGGCGGTGAAAGATGAGGCATCGATTTCCGGCTACCACCGGGACCGGCAAAGCCATCGCCGACTTTGTGGGTCCAGACTTGGGTTAGACCATCAGGTGGCAGGGCTTCTGCTAGGTTGACTTTCTCTGTGCTCAGGCCATTCCGATTGGGCCCCATGAACTGGGGCCAATCGGCTTGGGCGGGCGATAGCAGGAGACCTACGCCGACAGATAAGAGAATCCGATGGATTACGATATTCAAGAAGGGTTGTATTTCCGCCTGTGTGACGCGTTGGACCACGGAGTGATCCACGACATTGTTACTTCTTCTTGTTCCAGCCTTGGGCTTCGATGATGGCATCGACGGCTGCTTTAGCCGCGAAGCTGGAGGGCACGAATTCGTGCTTTACCATGTAATCGAAGGCTTGGCGGGCTTGCATGACTTCACCCTTACGCTTTTCAAGTGCGCCTTCGTCAGCAGCTTCGAGTTCGGCAACGTAGGCAGTACTCATGGTCGTGGCTGCGGTGAGTGTTTCTGGATGCGGCGCATAACAGAGTGACTCAAACAAGCGATACATTTGATCATTGCCAGTCTTCGTCGCGGCATCCTTACGAATGCTGGCCGCAATTTCCTGGCGCTTTGCCATGGCAGCATCTTTCGTGAGACGGCCATTGGTGCCTCCTTCGACAGAACGCGGAGGGAGCGGGCGGTACCAGATGTTACGGAAGGCCGTGGTGTTTCCATGGTCTTGCAACTTCAGAGGGCCTGTTTCCGGGAAAGGTTTCGACTTGGAACGGCCACGATGACCGCCGCCGCCTTCAAGTGGCGTGCTGTCTTGCACCACGACTCCATTGATCATGACAGTGACACGACCAGGATCGACTTCCATGCCGTCCTTGTAGACTGGCCGACGGAAGATGATGTCGTAGGCCTGCCATTCACCCGGCTTACGCAGTGGATTGGCCATGGGTGGATTCACACCATAAACTGATCCCGCCATCCCGTCGGCATAGGATGGGTTGTCGTAGTTATCTAACACCTGCACTTCAACAGCACCACCGAGGAAGAAGACGCCACTGTTGCCACGGCCTTGACTGTGACCTTTCACTTCGGTCGGCGCAGTCCATTCGATGTGTAACTGACAGTCACCGAACTCAGCTTTGCTACGGATATCGCCAGCCTTGGGCGTGCAACGCAAGGCGCCATTATCAAACGCCCAACGCTTGTCATCCTTGGGCTTGCCAGCTGGCATCCAGTTCTCCATCGATGCTTCCGTGCCATCGAAGAGAACGATGGCATCACTAGGAGGCTTGCCGGGCATTTCTTGAGAACTAAACGTGCCAGGAGTGACAATCTTTGGCTGCGGCCGATTGTGATCGTGGACGCCCCAAGGATGGTTGGCATCTGGGGGATCACCGTAGAAAGGGCCATCTGCGATGACTGGTGTTAGTAGAAATGGAAGTGCCGTGAGGCAAGCGAGTCGTTGGGTAAGATTCATAGGTTTGGGATGCGAATGACCGATTTACAGGAAATTTAGTTAGGCTTCAAGATTCAACCCCTTGAAACGGAAATAGGCTCCCCATTGCTGAGGAGCCTACTTCGTTAAAGCGGTTTGAGGCAGGATTTAGGAATCCACTTCCTCGGCGTCGGCGACTTCTGGTGGCTCATCGCCACCTGCTTCGTCCTTCTTGTCCTTCAGAGCTGCTTTGCGGCTCATCTTGACGCGCCCTTTCTCGTCCACGCCGATGCACTTGGCGGTGACCATTTCGCCGACTTTGACAACGTCTTCCACTTCCTTGACGCGGAAGTCCGCGAGCTCGGAGATGTGGATCATGCCGTCCTTGCCAGGCAAGACTGCCATGAAGGCACCAAACTTGGTCGTGGAAACGATCTTGCCTTCGTAGAGAGCACCCACTTCGATTTCGGCGAAGATGTTCTTAATCATCTTCGTGGCTCGCTCAAGACCCTCTAGCTTGATAGCATAGATGTGCACGGTGCCGTCGTCTTCGATATTAATCTCCGCGCCGCTTTCGGCTTGGATGCCACGGATGACTTTGCCGCCAGGTCCGATGAGCTCACCGATACGATCTTGTGGCACTTTGATAGACTCAATTCGCGGTGCGAATTGACTCAACTCAGCAGGACCGCTGATCACTTCATTCATGACGTCGAGAATCTTGCCACGAGCCACTTTAGCCTGCTTGATAGCCTCTTCGAGGATATTCATAGGCAGTCCAGGAAGCTTGAGGTCTAACTGATAACCTGTGACGCCCTTCTCAGTGCCACAAAGTTTGAAGTCCATGTCACCGAAGAAGTCTTCGGAACCGATGATGTCGAGCAAGGTGTGATACTTGGTCATGTTGCCATCGTCATCGCTCTCAGAAACGAGGCCGACAGAGATACCAGCGACGGGACGTTTGAGAGGGACACCAGCGTCATACAATGCCATGGAACCGGAACAAACCGTTGCCATGGAGGTGGAACCGTTAGACTCCATGACCTCGCTTGAGATACGGATAGCGTAAGGGAAGTCCTCTGGATCAGGCAGCGCAGGCTCGATGGAGCGCTCTGCGAGAGCACCATGACCGATCTCACGGCGATTGATGCCACCCATGCGGCCAGTTTCACCGACACTGAAAGGAGGGAAGTTGTAATGGAGCAAGAAGCGCTTCGAATCCACACCACCGGTGTAGTTATCGTAGTACTGCTGGTCATCCATCGTGGCCAAGGTGCACAAGCCAAGAGCTTGAGTTTCACCACGAGCAAACAAAGCAGAACCGTGCGTGCGCGGGATCAGGTCAGACTCAGCAGAGAGAGGACGCAACTCATCCGTGCCGCGGCCATCACAGCGCTTGCCGGTTCCCATGATGGAAACGCGGAAGGCCTTCTTCTGAAGATAATCAAAGGCTTGGTTGATCTCGAAATCACCCGCATCTTCGAACTTCGCTGTGATCGCTTCAGTCACTTCTTTGCGCAAAGCTTCGACAGCTTTACCACGAGGAACTTTGCCCTTCGTGTAGATCGCTTCTTCGATGCGATCACCAGCCACGTCGTATGCGATGTCTAACAACTCTTGCTTAGCAACGGAGAGTTCGACCACGCGCTTCTCTTTACCAGCCTTGGCAACGAGCTCTTCCTGCATTTCGACAAGCTTCGTAACGTTCTCTTGAGCAAAGTGCAGCGACTTGATGAACTCATCTTCGTCGAGCTCGTTCGCAGCGCCTTCGATCATGATGACGTCCGTCTTGTTTCCAACATAAACGAGATCGAGCTCGCTCTCTTCACGCTCAGCGTTGGTTGGGTTGGCGATGAATTTGCCATCCACACGACCCACGCGCACAGCACCGATAGGTCCTGCGAAAGGAATGTCCGACACACAAAGGGCAGCGGAAGCGCCATTCATTGCGAGAATGTCCGCATCGTTCTCACCATCCGCACTGAGAAGGAGGGCGACAATTTGGGTGTCATAAAGGTAGCCTTTAGGGAAGAGCGGACGCAGTGGGCGGTCCGTCATCCGGCAAGTGAGAATCTCTTTCTCGGTCGGGCGGCCTTCACGCTTGAAGTAGCCACCAGGGAAACGGCCTGCAGCAGAAGCCTTCTCCTTGTATTCCACGCTAAGTGGGAACCAGTCTTGGCCCGCACGAACCTTCGTTTGGGAAACAGCTGTCACAATGACAATAGTCTCACCGAGTTGCACGGTCACGGCGCCGTCGGCCATTCTGGCCATCTTGCCAGTTTCGATCTTAATAGTGCCTGAGCCGATCTGGCCCGATACGCTTTCAATACTCATAGGTTGGTAGTCGTTTGAGTTGGGTTGTTATAAAATCCTTTCAACGAACGACCTCCACCGGCCTGCAAACTTCGAACTCCTGACGCCAATCGCGCTGGGAAATCGAAGTTTACCTGCCAGTAGACATCAAACGTCTCTGGGAATAGGAAAACTCAGCTCCGGGCCATGATGGTCCGAAGCTGAGTTTGAAAAGATTGCCGTAAAGCCAACTCGCATGGTGTCAAAAGACAGGGAAGCGGCAGGCATCGGCGAATTAGAAGTGAGCCAGACGGCCGATTATCGACGAAGCTCTAGAGACTTCAGGAGGCCTTTATAGCGATCCTCGTCTTTGCGCTTCGTGTAATCGAGCAGCTTGCGACGCTGGGCTACCAGCATGAGAAGGCCGCGCCGCGAGGAAACGTCCTTCTTGTGTGTCGCTAGATGGTCTGTGAGGTGGTTGATACGCTCGGTAAGACGTGCAATCTGCACGCTAGAGCTACCAGTGTCCGTCTCGTGGACCTTGAAGTCAGAAAGGTTGATGCTTAGTTCACTCATTTATTTGCCTAAATAGTCGCTCCGAAACTAAGAAAAGTCCTAAGTCCGGGGCGGGGAATAGAATCATATTCTGCCAACGTAGCAACCTGAAAAGCTCGACTTCCTAGATTCATCCCAAAGAGCGTGAGAAACGTTCCCTCCATAAGAGTTCCCCAATGCCCGCCCGACTGCTCATTCCCGAACGCCTTCCCGTCATGTTATTGCCGGGCTGTAACCTATTTCCCCAGGGGTTGCTGCCTCTCCACATCTTCGAGCCTCGCTACAGAATGATGCTGGCTGAGGCTCTCCAATCCGACCGAATGTTCTGCATCGGGACCGTTACAGGCCCGGAAGAAACCCTCGATCCTGAAGATTGTGTGCACCCGACGTCCACCGCAGCCTTCATTCGCGCCTGCGTGGCTCAGCCAGATGGCTGCTCGAATCTCCTCCTCCAAGGCCTTCAACGCATTCGATTAAGCGATTTCCGCACAGACCGCCCTTACGTGACCGCAGCCATCACTCCGATTGTGACCGAACTTGGCGACCCTGCAGAAGTCGAAGAACTCTCCGAGGATGTCCGCTGCCTCGCGCTGGAGCTTATGGGAACAGCAGGAGTCGACATTTCTTCTCAAATCCGAGATCACCTCGAACAAGTCGTAGATCCTGAGACTCTCGGCGATCTGATCGCCTACCATTTCATTACCCAGCCAGAGGATCGGCACATCCTTCTAGAAACTGCCAGCCTGACTGCACGGTTGAAACAACTCCGGCAACTACTCGACCGACGGCTGATTCACGAAACCACTGGAGATTCCCCTTAAACCTCCTTTCGAACTTTCCCCGCAATATCAGTGCTACCACCTCTCGGGCACCGGGTTTCCTCAGAAGACGTGACTCTCCGCATCGCCATTCTTTTAGGACTGCTCCTCGCCCCTCTGCTCCACGCAGAAGAGCCTGCTGATCCACGCCTGAGGCACGCTGAGAAATTAGTGCCCTTTCTAAATAAGCACTGCGTAGACTGCCACGGCCCCAAGAAACAGAAAGCGGGGGTCAATATCCTGGCCCTTTTGGAGAATGGCCAACCCAAGATCGAAGATCGACGCGAATGGGAGACCATCCTCGACCTCATCATCACTCAGGAGATGCCGCCGGAGAATAAGCCGCAACCTGAGACCGCGCTCCGCAATGACATCAGCGACTATCTGGAAGCGCATCTAGAGTCCTTCGATTGCTCCGGACCGACCACCGCCGGCGCCGTCACCGCGCGCCGTCTCAACAGGGACGAGTATACCAATACCATTCGCGACCTCATGGGCGTGACCTTCGAAGCCAGCGAGACTTTCCCGCGCGATGAAGTCGGCTATGGTTTCGATAACATTGGCGACGTTCTTTCACTTTCCCCACTACTGATGGAGAAATATCTCGATGCCGCCGAAAGCATCGTAGACAAAGCCATACTCTCACACATCCCCCAATGGCCACCTATCAATCGCTACGAGGAATCCGACCTAGAGCATCATGGTGGTGACTCTGTGCGCATCGTTAGAGAGCGTTACCTAGGACTCTATCGTGAAGGTGCAGGCGTCTTCACTTTTGACGCCCCATCCCCAGGCCAGTATCTGATTCGACTTCGCGCCTTTCAAGACAAAGCCGGCCCTGAACCTGCCAAGATGGCCGTGACTGTTGATAAGGAACTCGTAGCCGAAGTCGATGTCACTGCCGAAGGGAAACAACCAGAGATCTTTCGCCTACCCGTTCAGTTAGCCGCAGGTAAATCCACCATCTCCGTGGCCTACACGAACAACTATGTAGACAGCAACAATCGTAATCCCGCTCTACGTGGAGATCGCAATCTATTCATCGACTATGTGGAAGTAGAAGGACCCAACAACTCCCCTCGCCCGCCACTACCTGCCACCCACGTCGCCATCATTCCTGAAATACCCGAGCCTGGCAAAGAAGCTGCGGCCATTCGGGAAATCTTTCAAAACTTTGTTAGCAAAGCCTACCGTCGACCCGCCACCTCAAGCGAGCTAGATCGCCTCACAGCCCTCACACTAAGCGTCTTCGAAGACGATGACACCACCTTCGAAGAAAGCGTTAAGGTCGGCATCACCGCCGTCCTCGCATCGCCCCACTTCCTCTATCGGTGGGAACTAGACGACCGTCAGATCGAAAGTGAAGCACGCACACTCAGTGGCTACGAGCTAGCAGCGCGCTTGTCCTACTTCCTCTGGTCCAGCATGCCTGACGATGAACTACGCAAGATCGCTGAAACAAATCAGTTAGGCGATCTCCCTGTTCTCAGAGCTCAAGTGAAACGCATGCTCGCTGACCCCAAAGCCGCAGCCTTGATCAAGAACTTTACTGGGCAATGGCTGCAGACACGCAACCTCGCAGAAGCCCACCCAAACCCCGACACTTTCCCTAGCTTTGATGACACGCTGCGTAAAGCCATGCAGCGAGAAACCGAATTGTTCGTGCAATCTATCGCCAACGAGGATCAAAGCGTGCTCACCTTGCTCGACTCTGACTACACTTTCCTCAATGAGCGCCTAGCCAAACACTACGACATCGAAGGTGTCGAGGGACCCGAGTTTCAACGCGTCTCTCTAGACCGCGACTCCAGACGAGGAGGCCTCTTGACCCAGGCTAGCATCCTCACCATCACTTCAGAAGAAACCCGCACCTCGCCAGTTGTGCGCGGCAAGTGGGTCCTCGAGCAACTCCTCGGCACCCCACCACCGCCTCCACCGCCCGATGTGGTGGCCTTGGAAGAAACGAAAGAAGCCCACGAGTCAGCGTCACTCCGCGAACGCCTCGAGATGCATCGCGACCACCCCGACTGCGCTGGCTGCCACGCCAAGATGGATCCCATCGGCTTTGCTCTCGAGAACTACGACGCCATCGGTCGGTGGCGGGACACAGACGGCGATTTCCCCATCGATCCTGCTGGCGAACTCATCGGGGGCATCCAAATCTCCGGTCCAGAGGACCTCAAGAAAGCCCTCGTTCAGAAAGAGAAATTCGTCGAGTCTCTCAGCGAGAAACTCCTCACCTACGCCCTCGGCCGGGGCACTGAATACTATGACAAATGCGCGATCGACCTTATCGTCGAGCAACTAAAGGCCAATGATCACCGTTTCACGTCTCTGATCGACGCCATCGTCACCAGCGAACCTTTCCTCAAACGTCAACGACTCCCAAGCTCATGAAATCTTCCTGGAATCTCTCCCGCCGTCACTTCCTCCGCGGACTCGGTGCCGCTGTTGCGCTGCCGTCCCTCGACGTCATGGCCACTAGCACAAAGGCAGCCAACATGCCCACCCGGCTCGGATTCTTCTTTGTGCCAAATGGAGTAAACTTAGAGCACTGGCGCCCGACAAAGAGTGGTCCAAACTACGAGCTAAGTCGCACGCTAAAGCCACTAGCACCTCTCAAAAATGACTTCAGTGTCCTCTCAGGCCTCACCCACAACAGCGGGCGGGCCAATGACGACGGCGCCGGGGATCACGCCCGCTCTGGCAGCGTCTTCCTCACAGGAGCACAACCACTCAAAAGCGAAGGAGCCGAAGTAAGGACTGGCAAGTCAGTCGATCAGGTCGCAGCAGATCACTTCGCATCGCTGACCCGCTTTGGATCACTCGAACTCGGCACTGAAACCGGTCGCCCTTACGGCAAATGCGATAGTGGCTACAGCTGCGGCTATTCAAACAACATTTCTTGGAAAGACGAAACCACACCGACCTCTAAGCAGGTCAATCCGCGCGAAATCTTCGAGCGCTTGTTTGCCAACGAAATCGGCAAGGACGTGAAGACGAACCAGTCTGAACGCAAGCGCCATCGCAAGAGCATCCTCGACTTTGTGTTAGAAGACGCAAACAGCCTTCAAGGCAAAGTCAGTCACAACGACAAACTCAAGCTCGACGAATACCTCACCTCCATTCGTGAGATCGAGCAGCGCATCGAACGCGCCGAGTCCACCGGCTCCGAACACGATGATCTCATTCGTGGCTTCGTCGCTCCGGAAGGCGTTCCTGATGACTTCCAAGAGCACACCCGCCTGTTAGGTGACATGATGGTGCTCGCCTTTCAAACAGACGTCACCCGCGTTTGTTCATTCATGGTGGCCAATGCAGGCAGCAACCGCGCTTACCGTGAGGTCGGCGTGCACGAAGGACACCACGCGCTCTCACATCACCAAAGTAATCCAGAGAAGCTCGCCGCACTCGCCGAGATCAACCGCCATCACATCACGCAGCTTGCCTACATTCTCCAGCGCCTCAAAGCGACGAAAGAAGGTGAGGGCAATCTGTTAGATCATTCCATGATCGTCTACGGCAGCGCCATCGGTGATGGCAATCGCCACAACCACGATGATCTCCCCATCCTTCTCGCAGGGCATGGAAACGGCGCGTTCAAGCCGGGTAGCCATTTGGTCTACCGCCAGGACACTCCCATGTGCAATCTCTTCAACACCATGCTGGATGCCGCAGGCGTTCCCATCGGTCTCTTCGGAGATAGCACCGGGCGTCTGAGAAATCTTGGCGTCTAACTTTGTGAAACGTCCGCTTCTAATTTCCCTGCTCGCACTGAGCAGCTTCCTATCAGGCGTTCAAGGAGCACCTGACGTCATCGAATTAGGCCAACGACTCAAGCACGCTGAGAAAGAAGAGCGACGACTTGCCGCCTATCAGTTACAGCAACTTGGTGAGAGCGCTGCCCCCGTCGTCCGCCAGCTAACCAAAGCACTCAGCGACGACGACGACCAAGTCTGGCTACAAGCCACGATGTCGCTTGCGAATATCGGACCGAAAGCCCAGTACGCCATCCCTCGCATCATCGATCAGATGGGTGGGAATGGCACTCGCTATGCTGAAACGCGGAGCCGGCATTCTTCCTACGCCCTGAGCAAGATCGGAAAGGCAGCCGTCCCCGCACTCCTAACAGCACTGCAAGACACGAATGAACACCGCCGGTGGGGTGCCCTACATGCGCTGGGCTTGATCGGAGAGCCCGCACATTCCCACATTGACACCATTCTAAACGCACTCGCCGACGAGGATGAACTCGTCGTAGGAGAAGCGATCGAATCGTGCATCGCCTTTGGCGAAGTTGCCGTAGACAAGACAGCAGCACTCCTTACCGCCAACTCAGACCAAATCCGAATCGGCGCTGCCACCATCCTACGTCGACTGAGCGCACACGCCCATTCTCAAAGAGACCAAGCCCAAGCCGCCTTGATGCAAGAAGAGGTCCCTGCTGTTCGCAGCGCTCTCCTGAAAACAGCAGTCGCTCTCAAAGTCGATGCCGAATTTCTCACCCCTATCGTGACCGAGGCTCTCCTCGGTGAGGAGATCGAACAAGACGCCGCTTTCCAAGCCACCCTCACAAGCAAGGCCATCAGCGCCGAGATGGTACCCAAACTTGCACTCCTCCTGTCTGACCGAAATCAAACCCACAGGGAACGCGCCGCCAATCTGTTAGGTCGACTTGGCGCAATCGCTAGTCCCGCAGTACCCGCCCTCGTCGCCCAAATACAACACGAATCTCTAGATCCCAGCGAAGAAGAACGCTATCTCGGAGCGCTCGTTCTCATCGGCTCCAACGCCGTCCCACAAGTCGTCGCCGCCGCCGCAAGCGCTTCGCTTGACTCGATCAATGATTCTCACTGGACCGTGCGCGCCCTGAAAGGACTGGCCCCCACCGCCCTGCCAAAACTCGAAGCCCAACTCCCACAAGCCTCTCCCAACGTGGCCTGCGCGCTGCTCCGCGCCCTCCCACACTACAGCAGAAGAAACCATACCGTCGAGAAGCCCGTACGAGCCTGGCTCAACAGCGACACGCCGAATCTTCGCGCAAGCGCTGTCACCATGCTAAGCAGACTATCGCTGCCCAAGAAAGTTTGGATCGAAGCCCAGAGCAAAGCCCTTAAAGATCCCTCGGCTCTCGTCCGTATCTCGGCGATCACCGCCCTTGCCCAAGTCCCCGTTTCTAATAGCAAACGACTCGAACATCTCACAAACGCGCTCGAAGACGACGAACCTCAAGTCAGACGTCGCGCTGTCGAAGCGTTAGGTGACATGGGCTCCATGGCCAAGGAAGCCCTTCCCATCCTCCTCGCCTCTGTCCAAGGCCCCTCACCGTCAACAGACTATCGCTCGACAGTCATTCAAACCTTCGGAAAAATCGGCCGCGACGCTAGAGAAGCGGTCTCCTACCTTCGCTCCCTGCTCCATGACGAGATGGACGAAGCCACTTGCCTCCAAAGCCTGCGAGCACTGGCATTGATTGGCAACAGTGCCAGACGCTCCTATCCTGAAGTGCTCGCACTCACTCAGCACAAAGAAACCGAGGTCAGGCGCAATGCTTTAGAAACGCTTAGCCGCATCGCCAAAGACACGACCAAGACGATTCCTATCTTCCTGAAAGCCCTAGATGATCCGTCACCCGAAGTGCGTGAAGCCGTCATCACAGGAATCGGGCGTCTCGGTGAAGAAGCCGCGCCAGCAGCCGACCGCCTCGTCGACTTGCTAGACTCCGAAAGCGACCGCAAAGCAGCTCTAGAAGCGCTACGCGAGATCCGCCCCAACAATATCGAACTCTGCCTGCGCCTGCTAAGGTCAGACAACGTCGGCGGCCGCCTCCTCGCGTGCGATCGCCTAGGCCGCCTCAAAAACCGCAGCGCCCTCCCTGCACTCCGCGCCGCAGAGAAAGACGACGACCAACGCTACGTTCGCCGCCGCGCACGCGAAGCCATCAGCAGAATCGAGAAAGCCAAGTAGCCCCTAACGCCCCAGCACCTCCTCCACCCACCTTCTCAATAAAGGGCCAGGCCCTTTATTGAGAAAGAGGTTGCGATGTGGTGCTGGGGCGTTAGGGGTGGGTATGCGGAAGCCTAGAAAGATGCAGCTTTGGACGGCTAAGAATGAGAGGGGGCAATATTTCCATGTGATTGCTCGGGTGAGTGGGCGCTTTCATTGCCTGGATGAGGAGGCGAAGGAGATGTTCTCGAGCTTGATGCGGAAGGCGGTGGTGTTTTCTGGGGTGGAGTTGGTGACTTGGACGATTCTGGATAATCACTTTCATTTGGTGGTGTATGTGCCGGTGGTTGATGAGGGTTTTGAGCTTTCGGAGGAGGTGTTTTGGAAGCGGTTGTCGGCTTTGTATGATTCGGAGGCTTTGGTGGAGATTCGGGCGCAGATGGCTTCGTTTCATCGGTCGCCTGGTGGGGTGGCGGGGATTGCGATGGAGAGGGCTTTTCGGCTTGGGTTTGTTAGTCGGATGTGTGATTTGAGTGAGTTTATGAAGACGTTGTTACAGCGTTTCTCGACTTGGTTTAATAAGCGGCATGAGCGGGTGGGGCGGCTTTGGGAGACGCGGTTTAAGAGTGTGTTGATTGAGGGTGGTTGGGATTCGTTGATGAATGTGGCGGCTTATGTGGATTTGAATGCGGTGCGTGCGGGGATTGTTAAAGATCCGAAGGATTATCGGTGGTGTGGGTATGCGGAGGCGGTGGCTGGTTCTCGGGTGGCGCGGCGGGGGCTTGGGTTTTTGATGCGGGAGGAGGCGTTGCGGTTGGAGGCGGGAGTGCCGGATTGGCGGGTGGTGGGGCGTGAGTATCGGAAGATTCTGTTTGGGATTGGGGAGAAGCGTGTGGCGGTGGATGGGATGCCTGCTAGGGCGGGGATGTCTGCGGAGGAGGTGCGGGCTTCGGATGGGGTGTTGTCTAGGCCGGAGTTGTTGAGATCTCGCGTTCGGTATTTCACCGAGGGCGTTATCATCGGAACGCGTGGGTTCGTGGAGCAGTTCTTTGAAGAGAAGAAAGATTTCTTCGGGCCGAATCGGAAATCGGGAGCTCGCAAGATGCGTGGAGGCGATTGGGGCGATCTTCGGAGCGCGCGCGATCTTCGTGGGTGATTCCTCTTTACGCCCTCAGCACAGAGTCGCCGCCTGTTGATAGTCAATGAGCCAATAAAACTCACGTGACTGAAATTTGGCACGCGATGGCCTCACCCATATCGAGGTGTGGAGTCACTTTCGGTTTAGGCTTGAGGAATGCCTTCGACCGCAAGAGGGTAGTCGTATGAAACACGCCCCATTCTTCATCACCACAGCCGCTCTTTTAGGAATGGCTTCAAGCCTCTTCGCCCAAGATGCCTTTGTCGGGCGCTGGGCGCTGACTATTCCAAACGGAGGCGCTGGCTGGCTGGGCGTTGAGAAGAATGATGGATACTTTGACGCCAGCATCCTTTGGGGTGGTGGTAGTGTGGTTCCTGTCGATAGCGTGTTCTTTCCTAACGAAGACACGATGATGGTGACTCGCATCAGCGAAGTGAAACGCAAAGATGCTCAAGGCAAAGAGGTGATCAGAACTCAACGCTTCACAGACACGATCGAAGCCAAGATCGACGGCGACGCACTGCAACTAACAATCTCAAAACCAAAGCGCAACGGAAGCGGCTTAACCACGGAATCCTTCACAGGCAAGCGGATCGCCCCTCTGCCGGCTAAGCCTGACCTTTCCAGCGTGAAATTCGCTGATGCTCAAGCGCTATTTCAATCCGAAGCGGACCTGGCCAAGTGGGAACTGATGAATCCTGACAAGAACGCAAACGGCTGGAGCGTCAAAGACGGTACGCTAATGAACCGCACGGCTCACGAAGAAGGCAAGCCTCACAAACGTTATGGCAATCTGAAAACGAAAGCCACGTTTGAGGATTTCAATCTCACGCTGGATGTCCGTGTGCCCAAGAATGGCAACAGCGGCCTCTACCTCCGCGGCATCTATGAGATCCAAGTCGCTGACACGCATGACAAGCCGCTAGATTCTCACCACATGGGTGGCATCTACAGCCGAGTGGCCCCAAGTGTCATGGCTGAGAAACCTACCAGCGAGTGGCAGACTTACGACATCACACTGGTCGACCGCCACGTGACCGTCATCCTCAATGGCACCAAGATTCATGACAATGTGCCCCTCGAAGGCTGCACCGGCGGCGCTCTCTGGTCTGACGAAACCTTGCCTGGGCCACTTTATTTGCAGGGCGATCACACCGATGTGGACTACCGCAACATCGTCATCCGGCCTGTTGCGAAATAGCCGGTGAGTCGCTCGTTTGCCATCGCGCTCTTTGGCGTGATGGGGGTGTTCTTCGCCCTCTTCTTTGTTTGGCCCATCGCCCTCACGGTGCGTGAGGCCTTCATCACCAGTGATGGTCAGTTCACCTTGGCCTACCTCGGTGATGTCTTTCAGAATCCGCTCTATGTCGAAGGCTTGGTCAACTCGCTCAAGATGGGCGTGTTCAGCACCCTGCTAGCCATTCTGCTAGCCTTACCGCTAGCGGTACTCACAGATCGTTATGTGTTTCCAGGAAAAGCCTGGTTCTCTTCGCTGATCCTCTTGCCCTTGATGCTACCGCCATTCGTGGGCGCGATTGGCATCAAGCACTTGCTAGGCAAGATGGGTGTTCTGAATACCGGCCTCATCAACCTAGGCCTGATGAATCCAGCCAATCCCATCGATTGGTTAGGCGAGAGCCAGCTTGTCGGCGTGGTGATCATGAACGCGCTCCACCTCTATCCGATCATTTACCTAAATGTCTCGGCCGCTCTAGCAAACCTCGATCCCGCCATGGAAGAAGCTGCGGAGAACCTTGGCTGTGGCCGTTGGCGTCGCTTCTTTAAGATCACCTTGCCACTGACCATGCCCGGCCTCTTCGCTGGCGCGACGATCGTCTTCATTTGGGCTTTCACGGAACTCGGCGTGCCGCTGATGTTCGACTACAGTCGCGTAACCTCCGTGCAGATCTTCAACGGGCTGAAAGATCTCTCGGGGAATCCCACGCCTTACGCTCTCGTCGTGGTGCTACTAGCCGCAGCCATTCTCATGTTCGCGCTGAGCAAAGGCATCTTCGGTAGACGTGCGCAAGCACTAGCTGGCAAGGCATCGATTGCGAGACAGCCTAGACAGCTAAGTCCATTCAAAGCAGCTGCCTGCACCCTCGTCTTCATCGGCGTCACGGTGATTGCGGTCATGCCACACCTCGCCGTCGTGCTGACCTCTCTCTCCAAGGACTGGTACGGAACCATCCTTCCAGACACATGGACACTCGCTTCGTACGAAGAAGCGCTTGGACACCCCCTAACGCTACTCTCTATTAAAAATAGTTTGGTCTACGCCAGTCTGGCAACCGTGCTCGATATCGTGCTTGGCGTAGCCATCGCCTATGTGGTGGTCCGGTCCACACTGCCAGGAAGAAACATTCTCGATGGCATGGCCATGATGCCACTCGCTGTGCCAGGACTTGTTCTGGCCTTTGGTTACCTAGCAATGACCCGTGACGGCCAGTTCTTCGATTTCCTCATGTTAGGAGACAATCCGATCCTTCTACTCACCATTGCCTATGCCGTGCGGCGCCTGCCTTACGTGGTGCGTTCTGCTGCAGCGGGATTCCAGCAAACAAGCGTTTCGCTAGAAGAAGCCGCACAGAATCTCGGGGCCACTCCTTTCAAAGCGCTACGTAAGATCACCCTACCACTCATCTCTGCAAACATCCTTGCGGGAGGCCTATTAGCCTTCGCCTTCGCCATGTTGGAAGTTTCCGACTCTCTGATCCTCGCTACCAAACAGGCTTACTATCCGATCACCACCGCGATGTATGCGCTCTTCAACGCTCTCGGCAATGGTGAGAAACTCGCCTCAGCGCTAGGAGTCTGGGCCATGGCCTTCCTGGCGATCACGATCATCGGAGCAAGCCTCATCCTCGGCAAGAAGATGGGCGCACTCTTCCGCATCTAGTGAGAACCAAGCTACTACTGATTGCCTGCCTTCTGGTGAAGCTTGCGCTCCCCACCTTGGCTCAGACTGCCGAGGTGCCACTCTGGAACCTATCACAAGCACCTGGTTTAGTTGCGACGCCTTTCGAGCTAAGCGCAGAGTGCACCAATCCTGAAGCTGCCCTGCTCTTCACGGAAGACGGAAGCGATCCCACGCTAGACAGTCCAGCCTGGCCCGGCACCTATCAGGTCACCGTCAACACCATGCTGCGCTGGGCTGCTGTGATTGATGGAGCTATCGTCTCTCGCCATGGAGCCGCCTACCTTTTCACAGAAACAGACTTTGCCGACTTCAGCTCAGACCTACCGATTGTCATCGTCGATTCCTTCGGCATGGACATCAACAGCGAGGGTAAAGCAGATTCACGCGGACCAAAGCGGCCTGTTTGGTCCGTCTTCTTGGAACGTGACGAAGCAAGCAAACGCACTTCCATCGGCAGCCCAATCAACTTCTCAGGACGCGCCGGCATGCGGGTCCGAGGGCAGACATCGACGAAGTTTCCTAAGAAACAATACACCCTCGAACTCTGGGACGAGGAAGACGACGATCACGATGCAAGCTTGCTAGGCTTCTCAGAAGAATCCGACTGGATCTTACACGCGCCATTCTCTGACAAGACACTCATGCGCAATGCCCTCGCCTACAGTTGGTTTCGAGAAATGGGCCACTATGCCGCGCGCACTCAGTATGTAGAACTCTTCTACAACGACAATGGAGACACTGTCTCTCTTGAAGATTATGTTGGGGTCTACCTTCTCATGGAGAAGATCAAACGTGATCCCGGTCGCTTAGCAATCGCCAAACTCGATGAAACCGTGAACGCGCTTCCCGATCTCAGCGGTGGCTACATCTTTAAAAAGGACAAAGGCACTCAGAACGATATTCATTTCCGAACGCCAGACAGGCACCGGTTCGGCTTTGTCGAACCCGATGAACCTACCGAGGCACAGTTCAACTACCTAAGCGAACACCTCGCCGACTATGAGAACGCGCTCTATGGAACCAACTTCACCGATCCTGAGAATGGCTACGCCGCCTACATCGATGCGCCTTCGTTCATCGATGTCCACATCCACGTGGAGATCTGCAGAAACATCGACGGCTTTCGACTAAGCACCTACTATCACAAAGACCGCGAAGGTAAGATTCACATGGGCCCGGTCTGGGACTACAATCTCTCGCTTGGCAATACCACCATGCGGGGTGGCCAGTATCCAGAAGGCTGGTACCACGATACCATCTCTGGATCCGATTACACTTACTTCGATCGCCTCTTCGAAGATCCTAACTTCCAAACCGCTCACTGGGATCGCTACTATCAGCTTCGCCAAACCGTCTTCTCCAAAGCCAAACTCTCTCAACAGATCGACTCCCTCACACAAGAACTTCAGGAATCCCAAGCGCGCAATTTCGAACAATGGCAGATACTCGGCGTGCCCGTCTGGCAGAATCCCGAGGGCGTGTGGAACCGTAAGACTCACGGCGATGAAGTCGCTTGGATGAAAGATTGGCTCTTCCGCAGACTCGAGTGGCTGGACACGCAATTCACGCCGCCGCCTGTCATTCGAGGAAACGAGCAAGCCCTCCCGCCAGGCGGAGCCGTCACGCTATCACTTCCTGGCTTAGGCAAGAGACTCAGCCATCCACGTCTCGTTTACACCTTGGATGGCAGCGATCCGCGAACTTCTCAGAACACCTATTGTGCCACAGCCCAGTCCCTCCGTTCAGGAGCCTCGCTCCGAGTAGACGAGAGCGCCCTCCTTCGAGTCCGCGCCAACGATGGCCGCCACTGGAGCGCCTTAGCAGAAGCCAATCTCCTCGTGGACGCCTCCCTACCGCCTGCCAAGCAGCCTTCAGCCGGTACCCGCTGGCTTCTCATGGCGATCCTTATCGCGGTATTTCTCCTCGCGATCAGCTGGATACGGGCCCAGCGCTAGCGCGTGGCGTCATTTGACAGAGAAGCCCATCGCCGCCACCTTTAGCGCTATGAGCAATGTGCTGCCGTCTGTCGCTGTCGCCCTGGTCACTGGAGTTGGGGGATTCCTGTTAGGTCATCAACCTAAGGAAGCTCAGACGAAAGCTGATCCCGGCGTAACCGTGGAAGCCACCAGCCTCTTGGGCTCTGGCATTCCCACGAATATCCTTTCCGCTGCAGAACGCCGAGAAGCCCGTCATCGCATGGCGACTCTACGCCATGCTGGCCCCGACTACACCGATGAAGACTTTCAAAAGGATATTCGTAGTCTCGGCAAGAACGCGAGTCCGATCGAGCGCTATGATAGTCTGACCCGCATGCTAGAGAATCTCAGTGCCGAGAATCTCCCTCAAGTGCTAACAGCCTTCAAGAAACTCCCGCCGACCCCAGAGTATCTTAAGGAATATCAAATGCTTCTCTACGCCTGGACAAAGTTCGATCGCTCAGGAGCCATCGATTTCGTGGAAGGGCTAGTTGAAGGAGGCGCCGGTGGCCAGTTCAGCCTTAGCCAGGAAGAATTGCTCAAGCCCGTGGTCTCTTCTTGGGCCAGCGAGAATCCTGAGAAAGCACTAGAGTGGTTTGAATACCTCCCCAAAGAACAGCAAACACACCACATGAAGATGGCGCTGATGGAAGGCTGGGCCACAAACGATCCTAACGGAGCGGCCGAATACCTCCAAGGCCAGAAAGCAGGACAGAAACGCGAATACCTCATCGGCCAACTTGCCTCACAGATGTTCAGCGAGAGCCCTCAAGGCGCCGCTCAATGGGCTGAGAGCGTCGGGGGAGATTGGAAATTCAAGGAGCAGCTCTTTGAAGAACTAGCAGAAGACTGGGTCAGTACAGACCCTCAAGGACTAGCAAACTGGTTAAGCAACCACACCAAAGAGCGTTACTCTTGGGAAGCCGTCGAAGACCTTGGCCGCGGTTGGGTCGCTACGGATTCAGATGCCGCCACCGCATGGTTCGAAGGGCTAGAAGACGGACCCGCGAAGCAGAAAGGCATCGAGAAGATGGCTCAAAGCTGGGCAGAGAATGACCTCGCCTCCATGGGCGAATGGCTCAACACCCTACCAGACTCCCAAACCACGGACCGTGGCGTTCAAGCTTATGCAGAGCGTCTCGCTGAGAACTCTCCCGATCTTGCGCTCGACTCCGCCATGGGGATCCAGGACGATGGCATTCGCAATGATACCGTCCAAGACCTCGCCCAAGGCTGGTTCGCGCAAGACGCTGACGCTGCGATCGAATGGGCAAGCTCGAACAATTACCCGGAAGAATCTCTAGGGCGCACGTTAGAAACGTATGCCGACATGAACTCGAAACAGCTACGTGAGGTCACGAAGCAAATCAATCGAGACCAATTGCCTCCAGAGCAAATGATCGAGCTCACCGCGACGAAAGCAATGCTGGAGCAGCAAGCACAGCAACTCCGACAGCTCATTCCGAAAGGCGAGTAGCTTTAGAGCGCCTCCGGCTTCTGAAGCAGGTCGCTAATCCGCGAGAGCAACCGTCCAGCAGCACCACCGTCGAGCACGCGGTGATCAAAGCTAAGCGTTAGAGCAGCGCCGATGACCGGCACGAAAGCCTCCTTCTCTTCGTCCCATACGGGATGTTTCCGGCCCTTACCAAGCCCTAGGACTAAGTTCTGTTCTGGCAACGGAATCGGTGTGGCCCACGCGATCCCAAACGTTCCAAAGTTCGTCACTGTAGCGATGCCAGTGCCCACAGCATCTGGCGGCAAACGACGCTCACGGGCTTGACTCACCAGTCGATCGTAGATCGGCACCAACTGCCCAAGCGGCTTCTGGTCGACCTCACGAATCACTGGCACAAGCACCCCATCCTCCACTTCCACAGCAAAGCCGATATCAACCGCACTGGGATGAACAATGTGAGAACCCACCAAACGTCCAGCCACGGCTGTATTCTCCGCCAACGCCAATGATAGTGCACGGATCAAGTAAAGAGCAGGCCCGGCTTTCTGTTGAGCTGTGCGCCGATGATCCAACAAAGCATCCAACTCGATCGGTGAACCCACCGTTGCCAAAGGTCGTGACCAACTCCGTCGCATAGAATCCGCCACCGCGATGCGCATAGGCGAAGCCGGAGTCATCTTGTTCTGCTCGAGATCCGCAACAAAGCTTTCAAAATCTTCGACGGTCACACGGCCACCCGAGCCACTCCCCGCGACACCCGCGAGATCAGATTTATTCAATCCCAGCTCGACCATGCGCGCCTTGAGACGAGGCGATAGGTAACTAGCTCCCGTGGCTTTCGCTGGCACAGGCAGACCTTCGATCGTTGGCTTCACCGTCGGTTGAGCCATTTCTTCCTCAGCGACTTGAGGCACCGCATCATCTTCGACCTTGAAATGCACGCCAGCCGTCTCGTCATCAGTCGGCGGCGCTTCTGGAGCCGCTTGTCCGAGTTGTTGCGCCGCTTCATCACTCACCACGAGATAGCCTAACGTTGCCCCGACCGCGTAGCTGACATCTTTCTCGGCGGTGATTCTATCAATCACACCATCACAAGGAATCGTCACCGACATGACGGCCTTATTTGTCTCCACCTCCATGATCTCCTGATCTGCCGCTACAGCATCACCAGCCTGCACCTGAATATCGACGACAATAGCCTCAGCGATGGACTCGCCCAATTGGGGCATGGTGATGGGGATCTGTGCCATGATTCCCTAGCAGCGTCCGAGAATTGACCAGTTGGTCAATCACTAAGTTGAGCAGGCAGGCTATTGTCAGCGTCTAGGAGTCGTGCCAGCATACCTACATGCTTCGACTTATCCTCATCTCCTGCCTTCTCGCGACCGCTGCTCAAGCAGATCCCATTCCAACCACGGGCCAAGCATTTCAGAAATGGCTGAACACAGCACCCGCAGAACGCCCTCCTCTGTCGGAGCAGCCCTTTGCCAGCGCAGCCCTCACAAAGGAACAGGCAAGCACCGCCCACGAGCTGCTATGGAAGGACCATGTCGCTAAGACCGCCCCTGAGCGCAAAGACGAGATGGCCAAGAAAGCCATCACCCTCAGCGAGCACACCCTGCGCTTCGAGTACAAGACCTTTGGAGAGAAACCAGAGAACGGACGCAGCCTCTACATCTCCATGCATGGCGGTGGCAACACGAGACCAGAGATCAATGATAAGCAGTGGAAGAATCAGATCGGCCTCTACAAGCCCAAAGAAGGCATCTACCTAGCACCACGCGCACCTTCCGATACTTGGAACCTTTGGCACCGTAGTCACATCGACCCACTCTTTGATCGCCTGATCGAGAATCTCATTCTTCTTGAAGACGTTGATCCTAACAAAGTCTATTTCATGGGCTACTCTGCCGGTGGCGATGGCGTCTATCAACTCGCCCCACGGATGGCCGACCGATTAGCAGCCGCCGCCATGATGGCAGGACATCCTAATGAGACCAAACCTGATGGTCTCCGCAACATCGGCTTCACCTTGCACATGGGCGCTAACGATGGCGCCTACAAGCGCAACCAGATTGCCGACGAATGGAGGACAACGCTAACAAAGCTCCACAAAGACGATCCTGAGGGCTACGTCCATGACGTGCAGATCCACAAAGGCAAAGGGCACTGGATGGAACTTGAAGATGCAGTCGCTGTTCCTTGGATGGCCAAGTTCACACGCGACCCTCATCCTAACAAAGTCGTTTGGCTCCAAGACGACACCACCCACGCTCGCTTCTACTGGCTTTCGCTTCCTGAGGGCGAGGCAAAGAAGGGCCAGAGAATCGTCGCCTCCATCAATGGGCAAACCATCACAATCGAAGACGCACGAGATTGCTCCAAACTAACACTCCTCCTCACCGATACCCTAATCGACCTCGATCAAGAAGTGAAGGTCATCCGCGATGGCAAGACGCTCTTCGAAGGGAAAGTTTCGCGAACGATTGAGGACATGATCGCCAATCTGAGCAGCCGTCCCGACCCCAAGCAGCACTATTGGGCAAGGCTACCCGTGGATCTAGGGTCTTGAACTCACTTTGGCCGTTTCACACACTTCGCTCATGAAATTGACCTTCTGGACACTCCTCCTTCTCCCGCTCACCCTGCATGCCGATTGGCCCCAATGGCGCGGCCCCGGCGGACAGGGACATGCTCAAGGCAAGCTCCCCTTATCGTGGAGCGAGACTGAGAATGTCGCTTGGAAGACGCCCATTCCCGGGCGTGGCTGGTCCTCGCCCGTCATCTTGGGCACACAAGCTTGGCTCACCACCGCCTTCGAAACAGAGAACGTCCCAATCCAGGCGGAGAAAGACGCTGATCCTGACAGCAAGGCGAAACCACAACCACTCACCAAGATCGATCTCCACGCCATCTGCCTAGACACGACCACCGGCGACGTGCTCCACAATGTTCGCATCTTCACGGTCAAAGAACCGCAGCTCATTCACAAACAGAACAGCTACGCCTCACCAGCGCCAGTCATTGAGCAAGGTCGCGTCTATGTCCACTTCGGCGCATACGGCACCGCCTGCCTAGAGACAGCCACCGGCAAGATTGCTTGGAAGAATTCCGACCTCATGATCCAACATGAGAACGGCCCTGGCAGTTGCCCTATTCTCTGGGATGAACATCTCATCTTCCACATGGATGGCAGTGATCTCCAGTACATCGTCGCCCTCGACAAAGCCACTGGCAGCGTTGCCTGGAAAACAGATCGCACTGGCGAGTTGAATGAGAATCCGCAGCTAAAGAAAGCCTATGGCACACCATTGAGAGTGACGTTAGGCGGACAAGAACAGTTGCTCTCCAATGCAGCGGACTGGCTTTACAGTTACGATCCCTCGAATGGGAAGGAACTCTGGAAGATGCCTTACGACCGGTTAGGCTTTTCAAATGTCGCTCGTCCTGTATTCGGCCATGGGCTCATCTTCATGCCAACTGGTTTCTCCAAGTCACAGCTGTTCGCCATCCGTACTGGTGGCAAAGGTGAGGCCGAGATAGAATGGACCTACAAACGCAACGTACCCACTGGCCCATCGCCCATATTGATCGGCGATGAATTGTACTTTGTCAGTGATCAGGGCGGCCTCGTCTCATGTCTCGACGCCAAGAGTGGCGACCTCGTGTGGAAAGAACGCATGGGCGGCACAAGCTACTGGGCCTCGCCACTCTACGGGGACGGCAAGCTTTACTTTCACGCCGAGGATGGCACAACGACCGTCCTCAAACCTGGCAAGACATATGAGAAACTAGCCTCCAATAAGCTCGATGGCCTGATCATGGGCTCCGTAGCAGCCTCCGATAACGCCCTCTTCATCCGCACAGACAAGGCGCTCTACCGGATTCAAGAGCGTTAGCTCTCGTTCCAATAGATTACCACATTCTTTGTCGCACGCCCCGCAGCGACAATGTCTAGCTTATCGTCGCCATTGAGATCGGCCGCTTTGAGGTCTTCACAGGCCATGGTGTCATCATCAATCGTGTGAGTCGTCCAACGATCACCCTCCCAAAGATACATGCGAATGCCGACCTTTCCTTCGGCGTTCTTATCACGCCACCCAGCCACGACTTGTTGGCGCGATCCTGAGACAAACTGGCCGCAAGCCAAAGCATGACCTTGCTTCAACGTTGTATCCAGCACGACACGGTCCTTGTTAGCCTCATAGACGACAACTTCATTTCCATGAAGAGGCTCGATCGTCGCAAACGTGCGTTTATGCTGGGACTCACGACGTTCTGAATAAGGCCCCCATCGCACTTCGCCGATGCCTCCAGAGGCCAATACTTTACCGGGCTCGCCTAACCAATGCTCGCTCGTTTCCAAGTTGAGAATCTTTAGGCCTTCCGCACCTCCCACAGCCAGCTCCTCTCCGGATGGATCCAAGTTGTGCGTCTTGTGGAGTGAGTCATCGAGCAAAGTGAGTTTCCAATTCGTCGCCACGTCGGCCCCACTTTCCGGCATATTGTAAGAGAAGATACGCACGCCGTTGTCGCCCTGGCCTCCCTTGTTGCCACTACCATGCAGAGGCAATACGACGAGCGACGCCGGACCAGAATTGGGCTCCACCCATTGCATCCGATGCACCGTAGGCTCATGAGGCAAAGCCACAGGAGTCCATCGTTGAGTCCGATCTTCTGGCGCGATGAGGTAATGCACGGAACCCGATTCACGACGCGAAAGTGTATTGCCCGGATTCCAATTTCCACCCACGGCGACCTCTACTTTGCCATCACCATCCACATCGTGAGCGGCGATGCAGACATTGTCCCTCAGCGTCAGCTTGCTCGCCATGACATGCTTCTTCCAAGTCGGGCTCTCGTACCACGCGATATCAAACTTATCCGCCAGCAGGACATCGACCTTCCCATCGCCATTCACGTCACCGATAGCCAATCCGTAGCCGATCTGAATGTCAGAATCGATCGTTTCCGCACGGAAATTGGGAGCAGCCGCCACAGCGTTCCCAAGACCGGTGAATAGCGTGGCCAGAAAGAGAGTCCATTTCATAGGCCCCAGGCTAAAGGCTTTCCGACATCGACGGCAAGAGAGGATAATCCCCTTGTCCAGACCCGAAATTCGACGCACGTTTGGGGAGCTAAATCCTAATCTACTATCATGAAACGATCCCTCTTACTTATCAGTTCTCTCGTGCTCACCAGCATGCTTCCTGCCCTCGCCGACCATCACGAAGGTTGGGAGTCACTCTTCGACGGCAAGACCCTCGCTGGCTGGAAATCAAACGATGAAGTGCCTAACGCATTCTCCGTGGCCGATGGCGCTATTAAAGTCGATGGCGGGCGCGCTCACCTCTTCTATGACGGCAAGGTCAACGATGCGAAGTTCAAGGACTTCGAAATCAAGATGAAGGTCAAGACAACGTCCGGTGCCAACGGCGGCTTCTACTTCCACACAGAGTTCCAGAAGACGGGCTGGCCTGTCAAAGGTTACGAGTGTCAGATCAATACCTCCCACTCAGATGACCGCAAGACTGGTAGCCTCTACGGCATCCAAGACGTGCTCAAGAATGCGCCATCCCACGATGGTGAGTGGTTTGACTATCACATCACCGTCAAAGGCAAGAATGTGAAGATCGCCATCAATGGCAAGGAGGTCGTCAACTACACGGAGCCCGATAGCCCAGAGCGTCCTGACAGTTTCAAAGGCCGCCTCATCGGCGAAGGCACGTTTGCCATCCAAGGCCACGATCCTAAGAGCGTCACCTACCTCAAAGACATCCAAGTGAAAGTTCTCAAGTAAGCTTTCACTAGCCAAACGCTTTACACAGAAACGCCCGCCCCATCTCACGATGGCGCGGGCGTTTCGCTTTTCAGTCGATCAGTTAGACTCGCCCTCCACGACGTCTTCCCCTTGCTGACCTTTAGTGAACTGCTCTAGGATCTCCTCAAGATCTCCCTGCCCCATCTGAGCCGCGATCTTAGCGATCTTTCCGAGAGGCACATTGCCTACAAGGTTTCCGATCACGAGATTGCTTCCATCGGCAACGAGAATGGCAGCACCAGCAAGTTTCTCGCCTGACGCATCACTGCGAGCGTAGATAAAAACATTGTCCTTAGGCACGGAAACGATCGAGATCCAGTTCTTGGCGAGTTGCTTCTTCAGCTGTTCGACCCCTTCATTAATCGCCGCCGCATTGTGATCCTTGCCGTCGATCACGACCACACGAATAAGCTTCACCTCTTGCGTCAGCTCCTTGAGATTCACGCCCAACTTGGCAAGGGGATCATCTTCCCCACCGGTGAACTCAGAGAGCGCCGTATTAAGAAGGAACCGCGGAATATTTACATTCACCTCAGGCGTGATTTCGGTGAGATCAATCGCGCCGTCGATGTCCAGGTAGGCAGGATCGTCTTTAAGATCCCCTTGCGCCAATACGGCACTCGAAAACGCGAAGCACGTGGCCACGAGAGCCAACGCGGATTTGATAGGATGTGATTTCATATAGTTTTAGTTAGGTTTGCTATCGTCTATTTTAGGTCTTGCTATCGATTCCCGAGCGGTGCGCAGGCCCTTACGCAGGCTCGGGAGAGAACTTTTGAGAATGATGACGCCACTCTGCTCGCTGGCTTCTTTGGCGCGATGACCCAGGTAAGCCAAAGCCACGCCTGCTTGCTTACTAATGGCTTGAGCCTCAACACTCGCCACTGGCTGAGGTACCGTCCGCCGTTGCATGATAGTGAAAGAGAAGATTCCAAACACTGCCAATACAGCCACAGCCCAGCGCAAATGAACGGCACGACGAGCTGCCCGCTCAGTCGCGATACTTTCCCTAACGCGATCTAACACACGTGTAGGACAGCGCTCAGAACGGAGCACTTTGCGGATTTCCTTTAAACCTTGAGCCATGGTTCGTGATGGGTAAGACGTTGTTTCAGCTGAGCGCGTGCTCGAGAAAGATAAACCTTAACGCTATTGATAGGCATTTCCAAAAGCTCGGCGATCTCGCGATACCGCAGCCCATTGATTTCATGAAGAATGAAGACACTGCGTAGATTCTCGGTCAGCCCTTGCAAGGCAACATCGATCTCCCGACGCAAGCTCGCATGATCCGCAGCCGCTCGCGGGTCGACCACGGATTCATCCTCATGATTCGCCATCATCTCCTCATGCCAAGGCGCCTGGTCATCACGACGACGGCGGATTTGATCGATGCAATGATTCCGAGTCGTTCGAAACAACCACGGCCGCACGTCTACCCGCTTGATCGAGCCCAGATGACTCCAAAGCTTAAGCAGCACCTCCTGAGTCGCATCCTCGGCATCACTCGTGTTTCCCAGCAGAGACCTCGCAAACCGATACACATCATCGCTGTGTCGGCGACAGTGGGATTTAAATTTCAGTTCGCGTAGCATCCGTTCACAAGACAGGACGAGCAGCCCTAGAGAATTGTTACATAGATTCTCTGCACAGGGTGGATAAATGCTGTTTCCAAATGCTTCCGAACTCGCTAGAAACGCATCTATGCTCGGAAAGACCCTCTTCATCCTCACCATGTTTAGCTCCCTCTCTCTACAGGCCGCAGATCCCGCCGGCGTCAAGCGGGTCGATGTATGGAACTACAAAGACTGCATCGAACTCTCTAACAACGACACCACCGTCGTCCTTTGTCACCAAGTTGGTGGTCGCGTCATCAAGTACAACTGGAAAGGCAAGGAAGCACTCTACCTCAGCCCCAAGGAGAAAGACTGGACGCCTGACCAACCCCTCGCCGAACGCGAAGCCAGTGCCGGCCGATTCGACATCGGTCCCGAATACCAGATCAATCGCGGCCACATCCTCTGGTCCGGCGAATGGACAGCAGAAGTGCTAGGAGATCGCCGCGCCCGCCTCACCAGCGCAGAAGATCCGCAAAGTGGCGTGCAGCTCATTCGCGAGTTCACGCTAGACGCAGAAACCTCACACCTCGCCTGCACCCAGACTATCCGCAATCACTCCAGCGAAACGAAACGCTGGTGCCACTGGAGCCGCACCTTCGCCAAGCACGGCGGCATGGCTGTCGTCCCGCTCACGCAAGAACTCTCACGCATGCCCAAGCGCTATGTCATGGTAGACAAGTTTGGCCACATCGATCCCAAGCCCGAAGATCCTAACATCCGCATCAGAGACAATTTCTTAGAGATCCTCGCTCCACCCGCCTTCCCAAAGTTGGGCATCGACTCCTACGCAGGCTGGTTCGCCTACATCACGCCTGATGATCTCGCCTTCGTAAAATCCTATCAAACCTACCCAGACCGTGACTACAACGAGCTCGCCGGTTACACCATCTCCATCTGGTATCCCAAAGCCGGCCGCACCCCAGCCTGCGAACTTGAACCCATCGGCCCAGCGACCGAACTCGCCCCACAAGAATCCGCCGCCTTCACCGAGCACTGGCGCCTCTTGGAACACCCATTTCCTAACCAAGGAACCAACATCGACCTCCGCGCCCTCGAAGCCAAGGTCACCGCTGGACGCTAAATCCCACCGCTGTCAGTTCTTTGTAAAAGGCACACTTCCTTTCCATTGCCGATGAAGCCGTGACACCGTATAAAACCCCATGACTCTGGCCTCGGCGGCAATTCTCATCTTCCTCATCATGGATCCCTTTGGAAACATGGTGACGTTCAACTCATTGCTCAGCGCGCTTGAACAACGGCGGCGCATCGTAGTAATTCTGCGAGAGTCCATGATCGCCTATGGAGTTCTTCTACTGTTTCTATACACTGGTCGATGGGTGCTCGCCTTTCTTGGATTGCGCGATGCTACCCTCAGCATCTCCGGTGGCATTATTCTATTTCTGATAGCCCTAGGAATGGTGTTTCCCAGGAAAAGCGTCATGATGCCGGAGCCGGATCAAGACGAGGGCGAGCCTCTGGTGGTTCCGCTAGCTATTCCATTGATTGCCGGGCCTTCCTGCATCGCAGCGCTACTGCTGATGGCCAGCAAGGAGCCCGAAAAGATGGGACAATGGACGCTCGCACTCACATTAGCCTGGTTGGCATCGACCATCATACTCACTGCTTCCGTCCCGCTATTTCGCTTCCTAGGTCGCCGAGGATCTGCCGCGATCGAACGCTTGATGGGAATGTTACTTGTCATGATCTCGATTCAAATGTCCTCGATGGCATCAAATCTTATTTGGGCAACTGAGTGGCAAACGAGGCGTGATATTTCCGCGCCTCTCTAATCATTGTTAGCTATAAATATCCTTGAGCGCTTCTTAAAAAGCGCTTTACGGACTCGGGATCAGTCCTGAACGATAACATGAATATCTGGTTTTGAGTCACCCGCAGGACAAAATCTGCCCGAGGGGTTGCCGCAGCAGCCGCAGATCGCAATCTCACCGGTCCAGGTGACTTCTGGGACTTCGCAAAGCGCTTGGCTGGCATCGACGCCTACGCCGAAGTCCATTCTGACGTCAATCACCCAACCGGCATCACTTTGGTCCATGCCACCAATGCCATCGCCACCAAGGAGATCACGAGGCCATAAGCCTCTCCGCCCGCCCAGGAATGAGTCTAGTCTATAGAAAAGCCGGCTGCGCCCAGTGCTACAGCGGGAAATTCCAACCGAATCTCAAGTCCCCTTGCCATCGCCATACCTCAGATCGGCCCCGGCGACGGCAAATTCAAGTATGAAGACTTCGTCCGCAAACGCGTGAGCAAGCAAACCCAGGACCGTGTCCGCTTTCGTGCACCAAGCCTACGAACGCCGCACTGACCGCTCCTTATGGACATGCTGGCTCCTATGATTCACTCGTGAGCGTCGTCCGGCATCACCTCGATCCAGCAGGCTCGCTCAAAACCTATGACAGCAGCGAGATGACGCTTCCTGAGGATGAAGAAGCTTGAAGCACACGACATGGCAGCGATGCTAGACACAGATGCCGTCCACAGCATTGCCCGGGCAAATCAGATCAGGCCCACCTCGATATGCGCCGCTTAGTTCCCAAATGAGTTCTCAGTGGGATCTCGGTATTCGCCTAAAGTCATCTGGCTTTTTACAAGCCACCAAGCACAGCCACCCCATGGTCGGCTGTGCTGTTTGGGCCTATTGGTGAAGTGCTTTCCCTTGACCCTCCATGCGCCGACGGCTATAGCACAGGATAACTTTCTAAGCGCTGTCCCCTAACTAAATGGCATGATTGGTAAACTATTTGGGTTCTTCTCGAACGACATCGGGATCGACCTCGGCACAGCGAATACTTTGGTCAATGTTAAGGACCACGGAATCGTCCTGCGAGAGCCATCTGTTGTGGCCGTGAAAGCCGGGACCAGCGAAGTCCTCGCCGTAGGTGACGACGCCAAGCGAATGCTCGGCCGCACCCCGGGAAATATCGTCGCCATTCGCCCGCTCAAAGACGGCGTCATCGCAGATTTCGAAGTCACCGAAGCCATGCTTCGCCACTTCATTCGCAAGGTGCACAACAAGCGCACCATGGCGCGGCCTCGCGTCGTCATCGCGGTGCCCTCCGGCATCACCGAAGTCGAGAAACGCGCCGTCAAGGAATCCGCCGAGCAGGCTGGAGCCCGAGAAGTCTATTTGATCGAAGAACCCATGGCTGCGGCCATCGGGGTAGGATTGCCTGTGCAAGACGCCGCAGGAAACATGATTGTCGACATCGGAGGAGGCACCACTGAAGTGGCGCTCATTTCCCTCTCCGGCATCGTCTACAGTCGCAGTGTCCGTGTTGCGGGCGATGAGCTAGATGAAGCTATCGTCCAGTACATGAAACGGGCCTATAATTTGATGATCGGGGAACGAACGGCGGAGGAAATCAAAATCCGCCTAGGCTCGGCCTACCCGATCGGGGAAAGAAACCTCCATGGAGGTAAAGGGCCGCGATCTCGTCGCGGGCCTACCGAAGACGATTACGGTCACCTCTCAGGAGGTTCGCGAAGCCATGTTGGAGCCCTTAAACACCATTGTAGACTCGGTGCGGGTGACTCTAGAACGCTGTCCGCCCGAACTATCGGCGGACTTAGTGGATCGCGGTCTTGTGTTGGCGGGAGGCGAGCACTACTCCGCGGACTCGACAAACTGCTCTCAGAAGAAACGGGCCTACCCGTGCATGTAGCGGAAGATCCGCTCAGCGCCGTGGCAGAAGGCACCGGGAAAGTGTTGAGCGAACTCGAATTCTTGAAGAAAGTGACGAGTGGCGGGTCTTCTTCCGAACAGCGTTGACGCTAAACGCGCCCCCAAAGGCGCCATTTCCAGAATCAGATGAAGCAATTTAATATCATTGCTCTTCTGGCGTTTCTTGGTGCTCTGGTCTGGGTCTTCCTACTCTCACCCAGCACCACGACAGGCTTACGCTCATTCTTCCTCGGCTCATTCAGCCCCGTCATCAAAGCCGCCGGAGCCGTCCAAGGTGAAGCCGATCCCGATGATCACCGCACACGTGAAGAACTCCTCACAGCAGTCCGCCAACTAGAAGAGGAAGTCTTCAATCTCCGCTTTCGCCAGCGCAGCTACAGCGAACTCGAGAAAGAGAATGCCCGCCTCCGTGCAGATCTCGAGTTCAGCGAGAACAAACGCTACAATCTCACCATCCCCGCCCAAGTCATCAAGCGCAACCGCACCAGTTGGTGGAGCACCGTGACAATCAACCGGGGAACTCGGCACCAAGTGACCAAAGACCTACCCGTCATCAACCGCGACCACGCCGTCGTCGGCAAGATCATCCCCAACGGACTCACCGAAACCACGGCCGAAGTCCTCCTCCTCACCGATGAGCAATGCCAAGTCGCAGCGCGCATCGGCCGCAGCGTCTCCATGCGCGGCATCGTCAAAGGCCACCGTGGCCTCGGCAATCTCACTCCCGAGATTCGTCTCACGTATCAAGACTCTGACATCACTTTACCCGCAGGCGCCATGCTCTACACAGATCAAGGCGAAGGCCAAGTCTTCCCACCCAACCTTCTTATCGGTCGGGTACTTCAGCAGATCAAAGGCGACTACTTCGATAGCGCTACGATCGAACCTCAAGTAGATTTCACCAAGCTCGACTCTGTCTTTGTCATCCGCATGACCGACGAAGAAGAAACGGCACCTGGTGAATCTACCAACACGGAGGAGTCAGCGGCAACCACGCCCTGAAATCACCCCATGTATGCGGCTCTGACTTTTGTCATGCTCTTCCTCTCACTCTGTGTGCAGGAATTTATCCCACGCCTAGGTGAAAACGCCTCTTACGGGATCATTCTCTTCTTCCCCATCTGGTTTCTCTGCACGGCAGTCACCCTACCCTACCCGCTCATGCTCGGAGCCTCCTTCTTCGCGGGGCTACTCTGGGACCTTCGCCACACCATCGATCCCGGCCTCGGTCCCGCAGGCGAAGCCATCAGAGGCGCCACTCCCTTCGGCATCAGCATCCTCCTCTTCGGCCTCCTCGGTCACCTCATGCACGGAGTCCGCCCACTCTACCGCAAGCGGCAAATGGGCTTCCCCATCCTCCTCACCGGCTTCGGCATCCTCCTCTTCCGCGTGCTAGAATACCTCTTCCTCAACTTCAGACGCGGCAACTTTCAGTTTCCGCAGACCGTGTTTCGTGAGATGTGTTCCACAGCGCTCCTATCCATGATCCTCGCGCCGCTCATCTACTTCGCCTTGTGGTGGCTGGCACGGGCGATCAATGGCCATCAGCGCTTCGTCCACGACGATTGATCGTCCCTTACCTCCCCAAATGGTCATCCAATACAGAATCCGGCTCTACCTCGTCGCGCTCCTCCTCATGGGAGCGTTCACGGGATTGTTGTTCCGTCTCTGGGATGTCCAGATCACGAACCAATCGCTCTACGCCGGACAACTCACCTCCACCCACACCCACACCGTCAGGGTGCCGGGCGTACGCGGAGAAATCAAAGATCGTAACGGCCAAACGCTCGTTTCCAATCGGCTAGAGTATCAACTCGTGCTCAACCTCCGAGTCATCGTCAAAGACTACGACCCGACCGAGCATGGCCGCACCGAACGCCCAAAGGTCCTCAGAACAACCTGGAGAGACGGCATCAGGAGCAATTCTAAGGTCACCGACATAGCCAGCATCGTAGAAGAAACGGTCATCGAACCATTGAAAGAAATGGGGCTTGAGATCGATCTCGGCGCTGTCCGTGGACAGATCGCCAACCACTATGACATGACCTGGCCAGCCGGCCTCGTGCCCTACACCCTCCCCCTAGCACTCACCTATGAGCAATTCGCCATGCTCAGTGAACGTAGTCTCCAGATCCCAGGCCTTCAGCCACAAGCCGCTCCGGTTCGCGAATACAACTACGGCGCACTCGCATGCCACACTTTGGGCTATGTTAGAAAAGCAGACCGCACACGCGACCTTGAAGACCTCAAGAACCTAGCGAGGTCCGATGGCCCTGGCAGTGACGAAGCAAATCGCTGGCTCCGCAATGACCACACCTATGAGCCCGATCCTTTCGGCTTCTCCGCCATCGAGCGGTCCATGGACAAATTTCTCAAAGGCCGAGCCGGAGAGCGTGAGCATCTCATCGACCAGAAAGGCGTCTATGTCAGAGACACTCGAAACGACCCCTCTCAGAAAGGCTACGATGTCCGCCTCACCTTAGACCTACGCGCACAGTATATCGCCGAGATGGCCCTACGCAGAGCCAACGGTGGACGTGGAGTTGGCCGTGGTGCCGCCGTCGTCATCGATCCAAACACTGGCGGCATCCTCGCCATGGCCTCCGTGCCCACCTTCGACCCTAACAAGTTCATACCAGCCATCACCCCAGACGACTACAAGCTCTACCGTGATGATGATAGCAATCCTCTCGTCAGCCGGGCAACCAGCCCCTACTCTCCTGGCTCCACGTTCAAGATCCCCATCGCCCTAGCAGGTTCCTATGCGAAATCCAAGAATCCCAACGCGAAGATCCCAAGTCGCGTGGCCTGCAATGGTTCCAGATTATACAATGGAACCCGCATCAAATGCATGGGCGACCACGGTGCACTACCCTTACAGCGGGCTCTCATGAAGTCGTGCAACTGCTTCTTCTTCGAATACGGCAACAAAGCAGGTATCAAGCAGATTAAAGAAGTCTGTACCATGATGGGACTTGGGCATCAACTAGGCCTGCCTATCATTGAGCGACCTGGCCTCGTGGGTGATCCCACATGGCTTGGAGAGAATCGACCAGGCGAACGCTGGGGTGAAGCTACTACCGCACTCGTTTCAATTGGCCAAGGGTACGTCGACGCCTCGCCCGTACAAATGGCCAACGTGGCCGCCATTGCAGCCAATGGTGGCAAATGTTATCAAGTCCGACTCGTTGATGGAATTGAGGAAAGTGACGGCAAACAAGTCGAGGACTTCCCACCCAAGATCCTCTTCGACCTGACCGAGCATGGCGTCAGCCCAGACGTCATTGCCACCACCCGCAAGGGAATGCGCGACGTTGTCAATGCCTCTGGTGGCACTGCTAGACGTGCCCGCATCGATGGCATGCTCGTCGCCGGCAAGACCGGCACCGCTCAATACAAGAAGAAAGGCAAGATCCTCAACAGTGCCTGGTTCATCGCCTTTGCCCCTTTTGACAAACCACAATACGCAATCGCCGTCTTCGTCGAAGATGGCAAATCGGGTGGCCGAGTGGCCGCTCCGATTGCCAAGCGTATCTTACAAGAACTCTTTCGGGAACCTTCATCCACGCGTTTTCCCAAACTCGCAGACGCTCAAGGTCACTTCGATACTCATGCAGAGATCTCCTATGAAGGCGATCTCTGGACCGTGCCCAAAGGCGAACGGGACTCCGCAGACACCGTTGTGCCTGTCAATGATCCCGCTCTTCTGGGGCCTTTGGACACGACAAATTCAGAACATAAACCTCAATCGTCAGAAGTCAGAGAACGCGCTAGCATTATTTCCCCCAGGAAATCGCCCGAACGCTAGCCAAATGACTTGGCGAGATATTTAAATATAATGTTAGACACCTTTAAAAAACTCTTCGGATTCTCTTCCGCTTCGGGCGGTAGCCGGATTGTCGTCAATTGCGAGCCTCTAGAAACACGGGTTGCTGTGTTAGAAGACAAGACGCTCGAAGAATACACCATCGAACGGACCGGTCATAACAACATCGTCGGCAGCATCTTCAAAGGCCGCGTCAAGAACATCGAAGGTGGCCTCAAAGCCATGTTCGTTGACATCGGCTTCGAAAAGAACGCCTTCCTCCACTTCTGGGACGCCATCCCCGCCGCCCTCGATGGCGGACTCGAGGAGATCAGGCGCACCACCAAGAAGAAGAAACGCGTCACCTCCAAAGACATCCCTGACATCTACCCCGTCGGCTCCGAAGTCCTCGTCCAGGTCACCAAAGGCCCCATCGGCAACAAAGGCCCACGTGTCACCACCAACATCAGCCTCCCCGGTCGCTTCATGGTCCTCATGCCGCGCAACGATCAGTTCGGCATCTCACGCAAGATCGATGACCCTCAAGAGCGCCAGCGCCTTCGCAAGATCTGCGAACGCCTCAGCATTCCTGAGAACATGGGCATCATCATGCGCACCGTTTGCCAAGGCAAGCGCGCCAGATTCTTCGTCCGCGACCTTCGCCTCTTGCTAGAGCAATGGGACGAAATTGAAGAGAAGCAGAATGCAGGCAAAGCCCCACTCTGCGTCTTCCAAGAACCCGGCCTCGTCGAACGCACCGTCCGCGACTTCCTCACCGATGAAATCGCGGAAGTGCTCTGTGACGATGAAGAAGTCACCGAAGAAATGCGCGGCCTCGTCTCCTCCATCTCGCGGCGCGCCAAGAAACGGATCAACTTCTACCAAGGCAAACAGCCCATCTTCGACAAGTTAGGTATCAACCGCCAGATCGAGAACGCCTTCCACCGCCAAGTCTGGATGCCCTGCGGCGGCTACCTCGTCATCGACGAAACGGAAGCCCTCATCGCTGTCGACGTGAACACTGGACGAAACAAAGGTCACAAGGGGAACATGGACAAGATGATCCTCGAAACGAACCTTGAAGCCGCCGACGAAGTCTCTCGCCAGCTCAAGCTCCGCAACATCGGCGGACTCGTCGTCGTCGACTTCATCGACATGAAAGGCCGCAAAGATCAGATGGCCGTCTACCGCCGCATGCGTGATCGCGTCCGCAAAGACAAAGCCAAGACCCAGATCTTACACATCTCCCAGCTCGGCCTCATGGAAATGACGCGCCAGCGCCTCAACGAAAGCCTCACCGGCTCCGTCATGGAACCCTGTTCCTACTGCCTAGGCAAAGGCACTGTCAAATCCACCATGACCATGAGCGTGGAACTCCAGCGTCGCCTCAACCTCGTCTTCCAACGCCAAGGCGGCGAACGCGGCCGCGACCTCATCGTCGTCGTGCACCCAGACGTCATGCACCGCCTCCGCACCGAGGACGAAGTCATCCTCGAAGACCTCCAGCGCCGCAACGTCGGCCGCCTCACCTTCCGCGCTGATCCCACCTACCATAGGGAACAAGTCATGATCATCGACGCCGCCACCAACGAAGAAATCAAAGTCGGCATTCCCCGCGACCCCAGCGAAAGGAAGTAATAGCTCCTGAAAGCCCACATCCGGAGCCGCAAGGCTCCGGACCCAAGTAGTGCACAGCTGTGCCCACACCTCACGAGTGAAGTAAGAGAAAGTGGCATGCCCAGAAGGACTCGAACCTTCGACCTACGGATTAGAAGTCCGTGGATTTGCCCGGATAGCATTGTTGCGGTGCTACGTTGGTGCTGTTTATCCTGGATTTCTGACGGGTTCGTGGTAGTTCTCTCCCATGGCTCTAGGTTCCAAATGTTCGCTCCTCAAAGTGACCGATCAGGGCAAACGCGCCCAAGGGTATCGGTGGCTTGTTGCTTTCCGCGCTGAAGACAAACGACGCCGGAAGTTCTTCAAGACCAAGCGCGAGGCTGAAGACTTCAGCGAGACCCGAGAGCAGGAAGCGCTTCAGCATGGAGCCACCCAACTTGCCGCTACAGAACGCGCCGCCGTGCTCGAGTTTCGGGACCGCCTAGAAGAATGCGGGGGAACCGTCCGAGAGGCCCTTGAAGCCTTCTGTGCGCAACGCGAGAGCGCCGTACGCTCTATAGCCGTGGAAGCACTGGTTCCCGAGCTAATCGCCGCCAAGGAGCGCGAGGGAAAGTCTGACCGCTACCTGCAAGACCTCCGCTCAAGGCTTGGCCGCTTCGCCCAAGACTTCCAAGGGCGAACCATGGCCGACATCTCCACCGATGAAATCAGCGAATGGCTCCATGCCCTTCGCCTCGCCCCCATCACAGAGACGAACTATCGGCGGTTGATCGTCCTCGCCTACAACTTCGCCCAAGATCGAGGCTTGGTAGATAGCAACCGGGCAACCAAAGCGACCAAGCGCAAAGAAGCGCCCGGTGAAATTGGAATTCTGCAAGTCGATGAGATCGCCGCCCTACTCAACGCAGCCGATACCGAGCTGATCCCCTTCATCGCCCTGCAAGCTTTCGGTGGCCTTCGCCGCGCCGAAGCCGAGCGGATCCAATGGGAAGCTGTGGACTTCGACAATGGCTTGGTTCACGTCTCTGCCAAGATCGCCAAGAATGGAATCGCACGGTACGTCGAAATCAGCGAGACGCTCAAGGCCTGGCTCATGACTGACCAGCACTTGAGCGGCAACGTGAAACCACCTAACTCTCGGAAGCTCATGGAAGCCGCCCGTGAAGCCGCCCAACTCCACGAATGGCCTAACAACGCCCTTCGCCATTCCGCCGCAAGCTACCACCTAGCCGCTTACCAAGACGCAGGACGCACGGCAGAAATGCTAGGACATCCCAACCCGCGCATGCTCTACAAACACTACCGATCCCTGGTGAAGCCGAAAGACGCCGCCCGATGGTGGAACGTCATACCAGGCGAGGCTGACCAGAAGACCGTGGCCATTGCCTGAACTTGTGAACACCATTGACCGTCACCTACGCACTAACAACACACTTTCTATCGCCCTATGACCACCAAGGTTGCAAAGCTTCGAGCCAGTCGAAGGATGATTCACGTTGGCGACCAAGCAAAATCCGAGACCTTGTTCAGTGGAAGCAAGGTAGAAGACCCACTACCACCAATGCCATCGCGGGAAGATTGGTTGGCATCCATGGCATTTGAATCTTTGAACGCTCTTGCTGAAAAAAGCCGCTCGGATCAGGGCGCTCTAAAGCATTTCATATTCACAATCTCCTACTTCATAGAGAGTCTAACAACTAACATCGAGTTCGCTGCAGGGGAGAGGCTAGAGAAGATTCGAGATATTGCTAGGCATGCCGAAGAATGGCCTTACTTGATGCGCGCGAAGTCGAACAATGCGAAGTTCCAAGAGATTAAGGACAAGATTCAGTTCGGTGAAAAAGCTCACCGAATAAGAATTAAGGATGCTGTTAGTCATCAATGGATAGAAAGCGTTTTTCCAATGCTTGAGTACGCTGCAAGATGGCGAAGAGAAGACCCCGAGGGGTTCTGCAAGTTCGTGGAATCGGAAGCGCATATCAACTCTGATAGGCCTGAAGATGTCCAAGAATCCAAGGAACTCATAGAGCAAGCATCCGCGTTGGATCAGCTGTCCGCAGACACTGCAAATAAGTGGCTAAATCTACTAGCAGACTACGCGATGGCATCCACGCGCCCCCAGGCGAGAGTGATAGTCGATGGAGCCCTGAGGGCAACGGGTGCCGAATCCAAAGAGGACAGCAAGCTATACGAGGTTAGGAATCAACTACGAAATCGTCTCCGGCAGCCCCTGAAAAAACACTACTGAAGGACGATTCGGGAAATCGTCTCCGGCAGCCCCTGAAAAAACACTACTGAAGGACGATTCGGGAAATCGTCTCCGGCAGCCCCTGAAAAAACACTACTGAAGGACGATTCGGAGAACTCAGACAAGCTAACGATAAGCCGCGCTGGCGTGCTATGCCAAGAACCTGGCGCTTTACCTGGCAGGAACGTAATGCTTTACTGCTAGATGCCCTATGTCGATCCTCGAGAAGCTCAGCTGAGCATTCTCATGCATGGAGTGGAAACCTATCGGAAGAACCTCAAAGCCTACCGGGCAAAGAAGAGGAAGGCCAAGAAATGAATCTGCGAGAGCAGGTGGTTCATGAATGGGAGGCTATGGCTCCCATGGTGGAAAGATGCCGGGCGTCTGTACTTTCTAGGAGCGCTGATCAGATTGAGAAAGACGACACCGAGGCTCTGTTGTTTTTATGGGCCACAGCACAAAAGGCTTTACGGGACGACGGCTCATCAGCGCTGTATTCTCGAGATGATGAACGCTCCTTCCTTGGTGCTTACCATCAACTCGATCAGCTTCTAAAAGCTATAGGCGTTACGCAGGAAAGCCTTGAGACGATCAGATCGATTGCTCTCAAAGAGGGGAGCTGCAAGCTGAGTCACATAGACAAAGGCCAGGAGCCCATAGGTGAGTTGTCAAGGTGGCTCATCATCGCGTGCGGCTGTGTAGGCGGCTGTGTAGGTGTCGCATGGGGTATTTGGCAATTCTTCAGCAACTTTGAAGCGATAGCGCTGGAAGTCGGGAAGCTAGCCTTAACTCTCGCTATCTTATTCGCTATCTACAAGACCGCATGCGTGGTCGAGGAATGGTGGACAGCTCGCAAGAGCGGTGACTAGCCTTGCGCCCCAATCAACGACTTCGGGTACTGCCCGCGCTTTCCCCTCCCCGTCCTCGCAAAGCTCCAATAGTTCGGCATCTACCATATCGTGGGTCTTCAAGGAGCTGCGACCATGGGAGGCTTGAGCTGGTGCGGCCCCCCCCTGAAGAAACACTACTGCAGATCAGCCCCCGAGCTTCAGTAGGACCGCATTCACGAGGACTGCCACAAATGGTGGCTCTTATGAACACAGACGAACGAAGGATCACAGACAGAAAGGCGTTGCAACTTACTGCGGAACGCGTAACCACCCGGTGCATCGACCACTGGCGTAAGAACCGGAACTTTCCCCACGATCAAGGTGGGCAGAGTGACACGCTTCGACCTGAACGAAGTCGATCACTGGCTTGAGAGGAATCGTGAACAGACACCTCCCACTGAAATCAACCAACCGATTCGGAGAACTCGCCGAACTCAATCCTAACGAGAAAGCCGCCCCTGACATGGACGGCTCTCTCTACATTTGCGACGACTAGCGCCAGTGTAATCAGAGGACGCATTCAGTCAAGAGGTGGCACCGACACCACCATGATTCCACAAGACGAGATCGACCGCATCAAAGCGGAGAATCCACCTGTAGAAGTGGCATTGCGCCACAATCTCGAACTGAAGAGACAAGGCTCCGAATGGGTGGCACTATGTCCGTTCCATACGGAGAAGACGCCCATCCTTCCGTATCTACGCCGACCATGCCCACTGCTATGGTTGCGGATGGCCCCCACGACAAAGGGCCTGGCGATGGTATCAGA